>CAKNWW010161544.1:0-10218 GCA_932074435.1 Andricus kollari | reverse complement strand
TTGGTTTAAAGTGGAATTACTTTGTAACATTTAATTTATTTTTGTTAAAGACTCATTACTTGAGTTAAAATCTCAACTATTTGCTTGTAAATTAAATTTTTAATTGAAAGTTGATATTTACGGGATGAAAATTTGATTGCTTTTTAGAAAATGTATCTTTTCGACTTCAAACTTTTACAATTTGGTAGAAAATTAAACTATTTGGTAGAAAACTAACTTTTTGTTGAAATCTAATATTTTTGGTATAAAGTTCATATATTTCTTTAAAAATAAAACTATTTTTTTGTATATTCAACTGTTTTGTAGAAAAATAACATTCTTGTTTTGTAGAGTCATATTTTGTGGTTGAAAATTCAACTATTTTGTAGATAATTCGTCTTTTTCGCTTCAAAATTCAACTATTTGCAAGAAAATTGATATACATGTAGAACTGGTTAGCTTAAAAACTGAACTATTTTGTTGAGAATTCATGTTCTAGGAAAAAAATTATTCTTCTTTGTTGAAATTTCATCTTTTTGGTTAAAAATTAAACTATGTGTCTGAAAATTCATCTTTTTTTAGTGTAAGAACCTAACTATTTTGATGAAAATTCGTCTTTTTGACTAGAAGATTAATCTTCTTTGATTCAAATTGATCTATTTAGTTGAAAACTGAGACACTTGTTTTAAAGTTTAACTCCTTTGTAGAAATTCTTTTTTTTTTTATTGAAGATTCTTGATTTCAGTTAAAAAATGCATCTTTTTGGCTGAAATAAATTTTTTTACCTGAAGGTTTGGTTAAAGTCATGCTTTTTGGTCGTAAATTAAAATTTGTATCAATAATAGCACCCTTATGATTGAAAATTCATCTTTTGTGGTAGAAGAGTAATTTTTTTTTAAATTGAAAATTAACTTTTTTATTATACATTCAATTTTTGGGTTGAAAATGCAATAGTGGTTGGTGGACTTTTGATCTTTTTAGTTTGAAAATTCATCAATTTGGTTAAAAATACATCTTTGTAGGTTAAAAATGCAAATATTTTATTGAAAATTCAACTTTTTTGTTAAAAATTCAACTATTTGTTAACTCAGCTTTTTTGGTCAAAAATTTAACTTTCTTGCTAAAAGCTTAGCCTTTTGGTTTAAAAATGTATCTTTTATGGTAGAAAAGTCATCTTTTTTGTTGGAAATTCATCTTTCCTGGCTTAAAATTTACTCTCTGGTTGCAAATTCAACTGTTTTCTAAAAAGTTAGTCTTTTTGGCTTGAAAATTCATGGTTTAAAATTTCATGTATCATGGTAAAAAAAGTAATATATTTTTTGGTTATAAATTTATCCTTCCCGGTTTAAAGTTAAGTATCTGGTTGCAAATTCAACTGCCTTCTAAAAATTCATCTTTTCGGCTTCAAAATTTAACTATTCAGTTCAAAGTTTTTGGTTGAAAGTGCAACTATTTGGTTGTTAATGAAACTTTATGGTTAAAAACTATTTCTTTCTGTTAAAAATGTTAGAAATTCATCTAGAATAATTTTATTTAAAATACATTTTTTTCTTATTATTCCCCTATCTTCGTGAAAAAATTCCCTATTTGTCCTGTGTTTTAAGAGCATTTTGGGCAACTGTACTCAAAAGAAAAGTGAAAAAAACCCATAATGAATAAAAAAACCCGTGCTTACCGAGCGGCTACGTTACATCCTGGGGGAGGGGTGTCTACGGTCTTCAACGTAGGGGGTATGCAGAGGGGGGGGTAATCCAAAATTGGTCACGTAGTTTATGGAGAGCCCCTTGAAACTAAAATCCTTCCAATAACGAGATGATTAGAATATAAAATAGCAAAACCATGATAAGAGCTGAAAATAGGTTGAATAATGTGCACAGCTCATCACGAGCAGGATCCAAGCATTTAATAGATGGAACTGGTTGCGAACGGTGTGAGAACTTCTCAAAATATCATTCAGTTGGACCCTAAACTAACCGAATGCAACGACCGGTATTCCTGTTAGTAGCGGAGTAATATCAGATCTTAGTGGGGGCGACGAGAGTAAGAGCGAACAAGGCTAGAGGAGGATGGTGGAGGAGATGAAGAGGAAGGGTGTGTAGCAATTTCATTACCGTAACCATTGGGTACCCAAGCATTCGTGTGCAACCGACAATGCTTGCACGTTTATAGAGGAGAGGACAGCCTATATGCGAGATTACACGACTGTCCAAGTATTGTCGGTACTGGCTCTGCTAATTCACTTCATATAGCGACTCCTCTGGGAACGCGAAACAGCGAAGCGTGTCACGGAAAGCACCATAGCTATATGAGCTTAGTCCTTCGTTCCTCCTGGAATTTACCTCAAACAATAATTCCAAAATTAGTGGACATTTTTCGTTATTTCCTCAAAGTTCAACCACTTATTTCATATTATATACTTAGAAAAACAATGGTAAATGGTGAATTGTGAATCACGACTTGGGAAGAGTCGCGGTGTTAAGCCACTCCAAACGCGGATAGCACTCGGATGGGTGGCTATCTGCGACGTGCGACCAGGTTGTTGTATTTAATGCATTAGAACCAACGTCGAGCGGGAGGCTTTTGACGTCGAGGATGATTGTGTAAGTTCGAATGACACATGGAATATACCTTCAAGCTCGACAGTTGGAAAACCGGCTGAAAACGGAAGATCATTTTCTGAAGTTTTCGGATGTAGCCGCGTGTTATTACTGGTTCTGATTAAATTTATACCGTGATTCTAAGCTCACCTTAGTAAAAAAAAATGTTCACAGACCAATACTCAGTGAAGTGGAGTCGTCTGACGGTATACTACATACTCATGCAAAAGGACTTAAATGATACTTTAGTAATGTGGAGGACCCGTGTATAGACATCCGTTTCTCTGGGGTTTCAAAATAAAAGGCATAGTACAATAGGTTATACCGCAGTACTATGAGACGTAAATTAATTATCCCAGACAGTGGAAGTAACCTTGCGAAGATAGGTAAGGTGGTTGAAAAGTCTACTATTATTGTGTTGCTTCAAAATTCACTTCTACCATTTGGTTAGAAATCTAATTAATTTGTTGAAAATGCAACTTTTTTGTTAAAATCATATTTTATGTTCAAAAATTCAACCTGGTTAATATTTGAAATACTTAGTCAAAAACTGGGTTTATCTGTCCATAATTCTTTTTTTCAATTGAAAATGTAACTATTCTATTTTAATTGGTTAAAAATTCATGCATTTAGTTAAAAATTCGGCCTTTATGGTAGAAAATTAATCCTTTTTGGTTAAAAATGCAACTGTTTGGCTGAAAAGTAACTTTCTTCTTGAAAACTCATATGTATGGATAAAACTTAGTCTCTTTGTGTAGAAAATTAATCATGCTTGTTGAAAATTTATCTTCATAGATTTAAAGTTAAACAATTTGGTTGAAAATTCATCCATTTGGTTGAGGATTCAGTTATTTTGTTAAAAATGTGTATTTCTTCTTTGAATTCAACTGATAGAAAATTAGTTTCTTGTTTTGTTATTAAAAAGTAATTTTTTAAACTGCAAATTCAATGATTCAATTTTGAGTTAAAATTTTTTTTGTTTGAAAATTCAATTAAGCGGTTGAAAATTCGTCCTTTTGGATAGAGAATTCATCTTTTGTGATAGAAAAGTCATTATTCTTGGCTGAAAATGAACCTTTTTGTTAAAAATTAAAATTTTCTTGTTGAAAAGTTAACTGTCTTCTAAAAATGTATTTTTTTTTTACTTGAAAGATCAAATATTTTGTTGAAACTGCAACTTTTTTTGTTTAAATTTTAATCTGTTTTGTTTGCAAATTAATTTTTTTTGAAAATTAGTTTTGGTAGCAAATTCGTCCATCTGGATAGAAAATTCTTCTTCAATTGTTTGAAAGTTTAACTATTTTGTTCAAAATTTGTTCATTTCACTTGAAAGTTAAAGTAGTTTGTTATTAATGCAACGTTTTTGTTAGAAATAATTTTTTCTTGAAAATTCATCGCTTTGTGTTGAAAATTTAACTATTTTGTTAAAAATGCAATATGATTTGACTTGATACCTTAGGAATTCATAACATTTTATATTGACTTCAATATGGTATCTACATTAACATTATTTAAATAAATTTATTTCTCTATTATTTCTGCTTTCGTGGAAAGTCATTTCATTTTAATTGATTTGAGGGGTAGAATTTTGCATTGTGAAGTATGGTATTTTATATTTGTCATTATTCTTGATAAATTACCGCAGCTTATGGTTCACTACATGGTCACGTATAAATATTGGCAACAGAGCTCACTAGAAACACGAAAAACGCTGAATAAACGTTAAATCCGTGATCAGCCAAAGACTACGTTACTTTCGGAAGGGGGGCGGGGGGTGCTTATGACAAAAGCACGATCCTCAACGAGCGGGACGTGGAGGAGGCGTTAAAAATAGTCTGAAATTAACAATATTTCATGGACGGTCCCTAAAGGAATAAATTGAACATTTGGTCCAACTGTTTCATTAAGAAAACCCATTACTTTTTGGAATAATTTTGTGCCCGTAAGCATTATTTCCAGATTTTACTGTAGGCGATATAATCTTCTTTGATTTAGATGAGTGTGTATAATTCTCAGTCTAGTTAAAGTTATTTCATCTTTTCGAATTTTGTAGAAGAATGTTGTTTTCTTCGAAGAAATTCGAATAGGTTAAACGAATTTAGCTAGCCTGTGAATTATACCATGTGTAGTTATAGACCATATTAATGGTAGAGCTGATCAGATTGCGTAGATCATAAGATTCGACTAGAGCATTAGAAACAAGAAAAGTGTAGGTTAAGTTAGCTAGGGAATCAGCTTCTTTATTGCCCTTATTACTATGTGCGAAACAGTCCAAAAAACGACTATTTTACTTCCCAGAAAATGAAGTATTGGATAAGAGTTTGAATGCTTCCACATCCTGTTCCTGTACGTTACTTAGATCTGTCGGTATAAATTTGGATATAGTTAAACAAAATTTTGATAAGATTTTCCAGTATACAGCTGTATTCTACTGGTTCGGTTTGATTTGTAAGTAGCTCGTGACATGTCAAGATAGTTTATGGCAGGGGAATTCCCCATGGTGGATATACATATGAGGTCTTCTTCGTGCGATAGTTGGTAGTTTTAGAGTAGTCTCTTTCAGAACTTAGTCAACTCTAATATAGAATGGTTTTAGATATTTATCAAGTTCCTCGTATTTCTTTTGGTGAATTTCTTTAAAGGTACTATTGCAGGCAGAGTTGTCTGGTGTAAAACCCAGCTTAAAAGCGTGAGACAGCTTCAATGTTTTTTCTTCTGATAAACAAGGGAGGTTCGGTGGCTTCGTAGAGTATGCTACTAGTGTGATAGGAACAGAAGTACCTTATGACAATCCAAATCCTCCATTATGTATAGGTGATAGTTTATCTAAGAGATCTGGTTTTGCAGAGATGTAGATAATAGATTCGTAATCTAGTTTTGACCTAACAAGAGCGTTGAATCTCTTCATGAAGAGTTTTTGGTCGAATTCCCAATTTCTCTCACCTGGAGTTTCGATTATGTTTAGTCTTCGTTTACAGTCGTATTTGATATGAGATTCTTGTCAAAGATTAAGCTCAGGATTATGATGGTATCAGTATCAGTTAGCTCATTATTATTGAGGTGGAGAACTAGGTTTTTGAACTTACTTTTGGAGAAAAGAATGCGCATTATCTTTGTAGTGGAGAATTTGAAGCCGGTAATTTAACAATGAGGACAGATCTTGGATTAGCACAATTTTCAAGTTTAACTTTTTTGGACAATTGAATATTAACTCTCACATTAATATATCTAAGTAAGAAAAAGTTATGTATAATTGTTAACGCTAAACCCTGTACATTTCTTTAAAAAGGATCGGTTAGAGTTTTTTTGTAAAGAGAAATAACTTACGTTTTGGATAAGCGATCTCCTAACAAATTACATCAGCAAATCGGTTTTTGATAACCCATCTCATATTTTACGATCAAATCCACTTTAAGATAGCTTGGGATTAAAAGTACGATAAATGTACTCGAATTACCATACTACTTAAAACACGAGAATAGGAAAGAAAGATTTTAAGAATAATGTATCCCATTCGTATCTTCGAATACTCCTATCGACATAAAGAGGCCCGATTACATTCGATTCACCACATTAACAGAAGTTCTTAATGGGATAGTCGATTGCCACCGTTCAGCTTTCCCTTCCCTGAAATGAAATTCATTGCATCTTCTCACAAGAAAGCATAAGTACAGCAATCTAACGGAAGGCCAATATTATGCTATCTGGTATATCCCTTCTTTCTACATCGTTCATGTTTAATGTAAGAATTAAATTCATTTTTAATTTATTTAAATGTTGCGCTCTGAAATATCGATCGGTTTGAGAGATGTCCATAAGTACTTACAGTCGGCTGGTCTCAGCCAATTTCTTTCTGAAAATGTTGGACAAAATTCAAAGATGATGAATTGATGATTCGTAAAATGATGAAAATCTCTATTTTGTCTGTGAGCATTTCCAATGACACCGCGTTATTCGTAATCTGAGCAAATTGAAAGGTACGTTGATATCTCTTGATCTTTACTTATCCAATGGTGGGATTTTGTGTTTGGTTCGACAACACGTAATAAAAATTTTCACATAGCTGCTTCGTTATTTTGAGAGTTTTAAAGTAGCCAAAAACAAGGATATCAAAATTCGTAAGAATTAAGGCGTCATTTGCAATGAATATTTTTATTTCGCATTGACTGTTTATGATCGATTAATGTAAAAATATATGTGATTTTATATTCGCAGTTCAACTTGCTGTTCCATGGCATATTTCTCCAAGCGTTACGCAACTCATAATTTATTTATTTCTTGTATCTTTGTACTTATTTTATTGTATTTATTTTAATGTGCCATATTTTGATATTCTACAGTGACTGAATAATTACATATCTTATAAAAAAATAGCATAAGGAATCAGAATTTTTTGTGGATCTTGCGCTACTCTTTGATCTAAACGCGAGTTGAAAGACTTTCGTATCGCGATTCATGTAACTTGCGTAGATTTTTTTAAAGCCATTTTGCCCTTGAATGGTTATAATCGCATTTTATTGCCTTCGCATATATTACCTGTTTGGTAATGACGTATTACTGGGAGGATTATGCATATAAAAATTTTTTTGAATGTTTCACTTTTCAAATTATAATATCAAAGTAAAAATCAATTCCAATTCGTAGATTCATAAACGAAAATAATTAAACAATTTAATTATAACTAATTGCCATCAAAAGGAGAGTTAAAAAGTTTAAATATTTGTTAAACCAGTTTTAAAAGAAAACATCTTGAAGATGAAGATAATTCTTACAACATCTGAATACATCTTAAAAGCCATTTTTTATCTAAATTAAAAATAAATACTAAAGGGACTGACAAGATACACAGAACCTTGAGACACCTCGCCAAGAGATTTTTTTGTCATTATTTTAAAAAATGGAAAAGATTTTATTATAGTTAAGGATTTTTTCCTAAAGAAATACTACAATGTAAGATTTTTTCTACGCCGCATTCCGAAGGGAGTTTAAAATGACCCATACACCAGGGCGGATTCAAAATGCTGAAATCCATCTAATCACTTAAGCCGGACAAAAAATTGCGCGTTTTGTATTTGAAAGACCTACAAGAAAACATTCTAAAATCGGTAAATCTTTTGTGGTGAAAAACTATAAAGAAATTTGAAAAACGAGAAAAAAAATGTTGTGCAATTTGCAATTCTTGGAAAATGGCAAAAGCATGCTCTCTCAAATTTGGATAGTATCAACTAAATTTAATAGAGTGTGTTTTTGTACTTTTTTTAAAAATGGTGACTCACACATTTTTTTTGTTTCTATAGTTTTTCAATTTTGTTCAATACTAAAAATTGTACATGCAAAACATTCAGCATACATTTTTAGCTCATATAGGTAAAATGTTATAGATTTTCACATTCAAAAAACAAACAGAAGATAATAAAATTAGAAAATTTACATCATATTTATTTCAGATGCAAAATCACAACTATGTTTTTCTCGACTCAGATACCTTGATCAATTTAAACATTTTATTCGACCCTGCGATGCACCTCTTGAAAACTAGTTAGGCACGATAAGCCATTAACGAATCTAACGATTACTATTTTCTGAAAATAGACACGCTCGACAAGAGGATCATGAAACAAAGCGGTTTCGACAATTGCAAATTAGTTTTTCCTTCTTGCATTCAGCTTACCCGGGTAATTTGCAATGCGACTCTGCATCGTAGTGAACGACCCCGAGTTGCTCCGGTGGGGGGTGCCACTTCCGCCCATTAAAGCCGCATTCTTCGAATCTTAAAACAGGGACTATTAGCCGTGGCGGGAAACCTTGAGGAAAATTGTATAAGCGAGGAGATGAAGAGAGCGAGTGAGATGGGAGAGGGTAATAATGCTCAAAGACGTAAAGTCGAGGGGTTAAATGAGAACGGCTAAAGACTGGAAAGTTAGTTTGGCCTCAGGAAGAATTAGAAACCACCGAGTGGTTTCAGGGCAATTCTCGTTTCTGCTTTTGACAATCCGTGAACTCGGCATTGGCTAAGCCATGGCGAGGGGAAACTCGATGGGAGGGAAAAGGGACAGAGGAAAGCATCGTTAGCCAAGCGTGGGACAAACAAATTAAAACGGACCTCCGTCACACTTGGTACCAGCTGCTTCAACGGAGGGTGCACAAGTTCAGATAACGGGGTGTTTATATGTTTACGGAGGGTCAGTACAGGATAGCAAGCTTGTGAATTTTATGCGCGCCATTTATTTTTACAACTGTATTCACTCAAAGTCCACAGTGAAGGGAAAGAAAATGTCCATAATAGAACGCCAGTGTAAATACCACGTTCTGACATACCTTTCTCATGGAGGTGCATTAAGTAAAAGTGAAGTCAAGTGGTTATTTCTAGTCAAAAAACGTCAATTTGGTTTCTAAAGAGCTTACGCTTTAGTTTTAGGATTGTTCAGAATTGTAAGTAGAGAGAAGGAAAGTGAAAGTGAAAATAAAAATATATCTGAGTTCACACTCATTTCTTTTTAATTGACGTAGGTTAATTTTTGTACATTTGATGAAATTGTTTAAAATTAAAGACCAAGTGATATTCACTTACATCATATGATTAATACCATACCGACACACTTTCTCGCAAGAACTTGCACGCGAACTGAGATATCGAATTTCCCATTTGAGAAATTAAACAAAAGGTTCTAAAAAACGTTTTTATACTCCCAAATTTGTAGAACTATTACTATTCATAATTATTTCATCATTATTTAAAATCTTCCTTAGTGCCTTTTATTTAATTTCCCAAACGAGAAACTCGATATCTCAATTCGAGTAAACGTAATTTGTTGCAAAAAAAAATGTCCGTATGTTAGGAACTGTATGAGGTAAGAAAGTATAACACGGCCTTACAGTATAATATTAAAGAAGTATACATATAAAGAAATAATTATATTAATTCTATAATACGATCTTGCTGGCTGACCGAAGTTGACGTATACTACTTGGAACTCACTCCTTTTTAGTGTGGATGCCTTATAATTACTCATGCCTGACTTGAAAACGAGCTGTATTACTTGAAATAGATTATGACTGACTTACTCAAAACCACAAAATGGCCACTCAAACTTTTAAAAAAATGTCAGACTATTTCCCGATTTTCCCGGTGAAAAATTACATTTTTTTCCGGTTGACTTTTAAGCGTTTATATCAATTATTATTGTTATAAGTATGGACTATATGATGTATGATTTATGATTAAAATTTTTTTTTAAATTACAAAGTTTATAACTTAAAGGTCAAATATATAATGTTAAACAGAAGAGATAAGGCTACTTTTTAAAGAATATAGTGGAATAATAGGGGAATACATTCTTAAAAAAAAATTAATTTAGGATGAGTTTTTAATAAAATAGCCAACGAATTTCCACAATTGCACAATTAAGATTTAACAAAATAGTTGCATTTACAGCCAAATAGTAGCAAATTAACCAAAAGAGATGAATTCTTAACTAAAAATATTATAGTACACTTTTCGATGAAACAGACATCATTTTCAATAAAAAATACGACTTTTCTACCAAAAGACGGATTTTAAATCCAAAAGGACCAAAAGAGATCAATTTTGAACAAAAAATAGAATAGTAGAGTTTTCAATTGAAAATAATTAAGTCTTAAC
>CAKNWW010161449.1:0-14674 GCA_932074435.1 Andricus kollari | reverse complement strand
ATTTTTTCTTACTACTCGTTAAAAAAAATCGGTTATTTTCTCTTAAGGAGGTACGGTCACGAACGCACTTTTCTTGCGGATTTGTTTAAACTTTGACTATAGGTTCTTTGGAATGTTATCTAAACGTTTGCGAAATTTAAAAAATATTGTCCTCTCCTGAGCTGAGATAATTAAGATCAAAGTTGAACCCTTATACACGTAAAGCCTATCCCAAGCATAGGAAAATGTTACATTTTTAACAAACTCGTAAACTATTCTTACCGTTTTTTTTCAAAAACTAATATATGTTCGAAGGGCGTTTCATGAAGATTTTAAAAAAATTTCAGAATTTTTGTCCTCTTAGTTTGAAAATGAGAGGTATGCAAAGTTTGAGAATTTTGAATTATTCGAAAAATAAAACAAGCACGTGGTAGCCATCAGACAACGCTGTCGGAGCGCCTAGCGGGTCTAGCGCATGCGCAGCAGTTTAAAATCTTTTATGAGGAATTTTGTTTTTTATAAATTTACCTTGAACTACTAATCGAACTGTCATTTTCAACAAATGTCACGTTTTCATTTGAAGTCAAAGAGCACAACTGTCAGAGCAGACATCATGAAAAATGCGACTTTGCCGCGTCTACGCTGAGATCTTGAGGATTTAGTGTGTACTCGTCTGTATACACAACTTCTGTATGTTCAGTGTACAATCATAGCCAAAAATCTTCTCTTAGGTCTGACAGGAAATTAATTAATAAGACATTATACCGGCATAATTGACTAATTTTTGTCTTTCTTCGACGTAAATAAGCTACATAGTATACATTTAAGGGTTAATACAACTTATATCACTCAAACAGTATTATTCTCCAACATAGACTTAGGACTAACTTTTTGCAGATAGTATGCGCGACCGTACCTCCTTAAATGTTACACTTACTTCTTAAATTTGTTATTTAATCAAAATTTGCCTTAAAATATTTTAGTGTAGTGTCGATTTCGTGTAAGAACATCTTTCTTGTAAAAAATTAATTTCCAAGTTCGTAATCAATGAAAAAAATGTAGAATATTGTCCTGCTAAATACTTACCTGCTGCCTTCTATAGTCTCTTTAAGCAAGCGATTGACTTGCATGAACCATAATGATTATTTCACAGAATATTAATAAAGGTACCTTTTGACGGGCCTACATTTTGAATTATACATTGAATTAAAATTTCACATATGGTTTGCATCTAGATTCTTGACCCATCAGATTTGCCATAAACAAACGAGGTGACTAGAAAGGAATCTTATATAAAATATCAATTCCATGATTAATTCAAAATCCATGGTCCGCAAAAAGGCGCCCTGAATTAATTACTATTTATTTAACAGATATTAATAAACTAAAAAATATTGATAAAGTTGTTAATATTTCGGGACATGCTACATTATCAATCTCAACAACTTCATTCTGTTTCTTGATGTTTTTTAAAAGTACAAAAACACTGCAAGAGATACAATTCTCTATTCTCCTTAAAATACAGTAAACAAATTAATTAAATTATCGCAGCAACCTGTGTGATATTAGTGCACGAAAAGCAGGACACTGGCAAATGTGATAAAAGCCACACAAAAATTAGTGTAATGGATACTTTGTTTCGTATTGAAGTCTTGTAAGGAGTTACAAACGACTAACCTCTGAAGAAATGTCACAGGCAAGGAAGGTCGCTCTTTATGTTTTATTCGCTGGGAAGTTGTGGAATGCCCGGAGCCTGGACACAAGCGATGATGGCTGTTCGTGGCATTTATATCCTGTGTGGGTCCCACCTGTAGCAATTGGCTTGGGCAAGATCCCGAGCTGATATTTCCCACCACCCCCGGAATATTAGAGCAACGACCAAATTTTTGTTTTTAACGAGTCTATTGTATTCTGTTTAATGTACTTATGTTGCTTTTGTGATGGTTATGACTCTCGTGTATCATTTTCGGTTTAAGGAATACAAATTTTTTATAGCTGCTGTCTTTTTATTTTGTATATTCAGATATGAGAAAATAAATTTTAAATTCTCTGGTAACAGCAGAAATGTTTTACATGTAGTTAAAATATAAATGATTTAAAAAGAACAACACATAAAAACACAAACTGAGAAGAATGTTTTTAAACTACAGATCAACAGGTATTTACTTTGAAATGACGTTGCCAATAGCGGCAAAATACGTCAAATTTAGAGTTAGACGAAACTGTGATCGCATTTAAAACACACATAACATTTATGTTTTATTCAAATTTACGTGCAATTGTGAATTTGCACTCACAATAGTGTTGTTAGTAATTTTTTTTAATTTACACAGTATATAACTTTCCTGACACTAAAACTTCGCGTTCGAAGAGGGTGCTTCGATCGCCCTTCTGAGATTCATTCGGTCTGTATATTTATTTGTTCTTTTCCACAATATTATGAGCTTTTAACTTTGGCACGCCATTTATAGGCTTTATTATATGAACAAATGTCTTCGAATGCACATGTTAAAAGATAAAAACGAGACAGCAGCGCAATTAAAGAGTGGCTACAAAAATCCAAGAAACAAATTCACGGCTATTTTCGATTTCAAAATTTCTTTCCTCGTCAAAAAAGTACAAAACTTCAAGCTTTCAAAGGTCACGATTTTTGTATTACAAAACTAAATAAATTTCTATTTGAAAAAGTTTAATAAAAAGAAAAATGTTCAAAATAGACAATATTTTTAAATAAAACATTCAAAATTGTACAATTTCAAAATTGATAAAAAAATTATTATTTGAAAACAGTCTCAAAGATTAAAAACTCGAGTGATTCAAACTATGCACCTTCAATTTGGAATATTAACAACATCAAATAATTTTAAATAAATCTCATTCAAAATTGCATAATTTCATGTGGTAACAAGTGATATTCAAAGTGATCAGATAGGTTTTGCCATTAAAATATTAGGAAAAATTCCGGTCTCTACAAATTCCCAGTCATTTCCCACTTTTCCCGTCTAGCAACCACCCTGCATACGAATGCATTTTTCTTACTTCAGCAAATGAGATGATTTTTGTAAAGACTACATTGCACTGGAACGAAAACAGGCACATTCAATGGTGATTCGAATCGAAGCCCAAATAGCACGGAACGTTCCTGGAACGTTCCGCGGGCACCTTCGAAACGTTCCATTGGGACCTGAGGGGAACCTTTTTCATTGTTATTTTTAACAACAATTATCTCGTAACCCGTAAGAGATAGGTGAAAATGGATGTCATCTTTGAGTTTTGAGTACCGAATATACTATCTATAATATGATATCCATATCATAAACTGATATCGATTTTGATCTATCACTTACGGTTTACGCGATATTTATTGATAATAATAAAAATAACGGTAATTTAGGTTTGGAACGTTCCATTGGAACGTTCCCAAGCGGCGGACATTTTACACGTTCCGGGAACGTTCCGTGCTATTAGGGAAGCATGTATTTTTTGGGTGGTAGTTAAACACAAATTGATTACTAAGTGCATGCACATAACTGTACATAAACGTCAAATAACTGTGTAATCACAATGCAAAATTGGAAATATAAACAAATGTTATGCAACAACAAAGTGCAAGTACAAAGCTGTGACAGTTGCGTCACGTGTTACTATATCTCTTTTCATGGAAATTGTTCTCTTACCGAACGTGCACGGCACTGAGTGATGCTTGACTGGCATTGCCATCATCGAATACAGGATTGTCCATTGAGTAAGTGGCAGGCGGAGGTGATTTCGATTTTTTTATGTTGGTTAAACGACGCATGAGTGAAACGCCTTTCTCCTTTTTCTCTTTCTGTAATTAATGGAATATGGTAATTAGATTACGATTAATTACTTGAAATTTACAGAATTTCGAAGCAAAATTGAGTGGAATACAATCTTGAGTATTTGACAGGAAATTTGATTTCGAAGTTGATAACGCATGGACAATTGAGTACGGCCGCGGAAACAGCCTGGTGCCATCTGTTGTCCAAAAGTGGCAATTCCTGAGTGATGAATTCCACTGGCTTACATGCGATTGAAAATAAATAAATTTATACTGAAAATAAGAGTTTAAATGTCAGATAACGAGAATGTCTGTAGGAAAACTGATGAAATGTCGATTCAGGGATCAAATGTCGATTCAGGGAAGAAAACTTTTGCTCGAGTTTATTGAACGGTTTGATCGCAGTTGAGTTTTGAATTTATCTGTCATGACAGTAGATCTATCGGATTACAAATATCACATATAGTACGTCAATATTCCTGTTTTTAGAAAAAGGTATCTGGACAAATTATTGTGTTAACTGGATAATTGTTATTATATATATTCACATATTTATACGATCTATTATTTTTGTAAAAGTAATGCTAGTTGTCAGATTTTGAGGTTAGAAAATTTAATTATCCCAGAATATTTATGGAGTATGTTTTATTTTAATTTAAATGACATTGAGTATTTTATTAGTTGTCTTGAGTTTTAAGTGAAGCTTTTTTTTTAACAATTCAATATGTTATGTCAAAAAACTTGTTTCTTAGGTTTCTTGATCATGGCAGAAGCGACACTGCACTGACTTTTGCTTATTCCATTCACTTTCAACTCCTGCACCTTCACCACATGAATGACTACTAAACTTTTTTCCTTATTCATTATTTCAGGGTGAAAATCGATCGAATTACTTATAGCTTGAAATCCTGTTTTAATTAAAATATTCATAATCAATCCGCCTCTTGACATTCGACCGGTAATTTTTAAGGTTATGTTCATAACCAACAACGAAACTAGAACGGGTGTAGCTAGAATGAAAAAACAAATTTTTCACGAAGTTTGTTTGAAGGAAAGTTTCCTCTATTATTTTGCATCGTTTTGAAAAATGTTTTATACGTTTTCGAAGCAATCATTTACGCATTTATTATATTTTAAAACAATGCACACATGCTATCTTATGTATATTTCAAATTTCTATCCCTCAGGGATTTTAGGCTTTGGCCGCCGCGGGTGCTGCCTGTCATATCCGGCAAATATCAAGGTCATGTCCATACTCAATAGGGTATATAAACATAAATGCCTAAAGAATCGCTTTTCGAGTGGTGTCGCGTGAGCATATACAGTCAACTTCCTCCTATTCTACAGGCCTTGAACATTACACGAACGATTATTTTAGGGCTATAGGGGCCCCCAGCTCTACCGCGAGTCGTCAGTTCATTTTTAGCAAACGGCGTTTATTTGCTGTCCCGTTCTTGTACCGCTGCGCTTGCTCTAAGCAACTTTTTCAACTGCGCATGTGCCGAACAGCGCGGGTCGATTTGAAATCAATAAATACTACACTGAGAAAAAAAATTTTGGATCCAAAGAAATGCATTTCTTTAATTCCATTCATTTTATTTAAAAAACCGTTCACTTAATTATACTGAGTGCTGTTTAAAAGCAACAAACTCATGCATTGATTCAAATAAACCATTTCTTTAGGCGCCATTTCTTTAAAATAAGAAATATTTCTTGGTCTCAGAATATTGGATAATTAACTCAAGGAATTCATATCTTTAAAACTAAGAACCTAGTTTCCTTGAATCTTGATTTCGCATCCAAATAAATATTTCTTTAGTTCAATGATTTTGAGCCAGGGGGGTCAACGCAATGGGAAGTAAGCGGCAATAGATACCCAGAGCTAGCGCCGCGTACAATTGAGGGTTTGGATCGAGAAACTCGCCCAGCGCTTTTCTCGGGGAGGTGAAGGGGTCATTTAAGCAGATAAACATGAAAAAATCATTGAAAATATTGAGTTCCTGAAAGCCAAACGGCTAGCCCGCTGCCTGATGGTGCTCAGTACTCGCGGAGCTATCGTTGGCGGCGCCTCATGTTTTATTGTAAAATGC
Organism: Andricus kollari; assembly: GCA_932074435.1. NCBI lineage: Eukaryota > Metazoa > Arthropoda > Insecta > Hymenoptera > Cynipidae > Andricus > Andricus kollari. Next base: position 8,803 of record CAKNWW010161449.1, on the reverse strand, counting down.
ATATTTTCGTCAATTTTCAATGAATGGATCTGAAAATTTCCATAAATCTTCCTTTAATAGTAAGGAACAAATCTCTCACTGAAAGTTGCGTCAACTCTAAAGTTTCCTCGATACTTTTTGTCGGCGAAACTGAAAAAACGGGGTTACCGAACTGTCTCATTTTGCAATTAAATATTAATAAACAATAGGCGATTTTCAACTTTTTCTTTGTTTTGTAAGCATCGCTAGGGTATATTTCGTTCGTATATGAAGTTTAAAAGAGTTTCAATAATATTTTCCCAACTTACGACGATTTATTTCTTAAAAACTAATTGAATTTGGGGACACATTTTTTTTAGTTTATTAGGCTTATTATTAAAAATAATTATCCGATCAAAAAATAGAAAAAAGAAAAAAGTTCCGTTTCGTCATTATCTATAAGCCTATGTTTTTCAAAAATTAATTTTTTGACTTTTTAAATTTCCGTCCACCCCGACGTTTGGAAATTACTTTTATGCGATCTCAAGCGCTGGGCGAGTTTCTCGATCCAAACCCTCAATTGGACTTGGAACTAAATCGTGCATGTGTTAGTGCACGTATATCTATATCTAGTTCTTTTCATTTGTTTTATATATTTATTATTTTGTTATAATTTAATGAAAATGAAAGACTTAATGCAAAATTTGAAGAATATGAGACAAAAGACGAAAAAGTAACATTTTCAAATGTCTTTTGAATCAAATTTTCATCATTTTGCACAAACAACAACAGCCAAAATTGCACAAGCAACTCGCTGCAACTCGCTGAGAAATAAGTTTTTCGGGTTATGTGGATTTATATCATGATTCGCGCCGCAGTTTTTAAAATTCAACCTTCCCTTGCCCCGCTCACCCGCTGACGACCGCAGCGCTCGTACAATTGGTCTGCGAACTAAATATAATCATAATAGTAGGCGGCCGTCTACTTCCCATTACGTTGACCGCCCCTGTTTTGAGCCTTTGAATTAAAAAACATTCTATTTGAAATAAGTAATTCACCGATGCGTGAAACAAATATTTTGGTTTCTTTGAATCAAAGAAATATTGAGATAAATAAAAGCAATATTAATTAAGTGAAAGCGATATTTCTTTCATATAAGGGGATTAATACTGTTATTTTAATAAAACATGTAATTAGTCCGATAAAATGATTTGTTCACTTAAGTAATAATACATTCACTTGGAAGATATGTTTCTTTTAATAAATAGAGTGAAGAGATTTACGCCCAATAAACATTTCCTTCAGGTGAAGAAACATATTTTTGAAATACATAACTGCATGCACCATTCGTTCGAAAAAAGATTTTTGTAAAATACTTTATTTGTACCGAGTAGTTCATAACTATGCCGCCAGGTGCGCAGAGTTTATGGTCTCACAATGGAAATGGAATCTCCAATCTTTAAGTTAGCCATGAATTTTCACAATAGATATAAGAATCAGGTTTTTTCGAATTTTTCCCTGAGTAGTTATCAATAATCAAACTCCGATAACAGAAATAGAACTAAGACATAATAGAAATAAGATTGGGTTAAGTCGCTCCAGATAGGAACAAATTTACTTAAGACAGACTGTAATAATTTCATGTATCTCAGATCAATAAAGAGAATTTTAAACCTTAACCAATAGATATAATCTGAAAAAATCTGCCCGCTGCGTGGGCACATTTTCATCGCGCGCTGTGCGCGCGGCTCGCAAGTTCGAGCGCGCCTAGGGCGTGGGACTGTTGGTTTTCGCGCTCGATAATATATTTATCTTGCGCTTCGCGCTCGGTCTTTGTATTATCCGGAATAACCCCACATTTGTGCGCAGGCCTTTTAAAATTAAAGGTCAAAGCATCCACAACTGTAATTTAGTGATTGTGCATTCTCTTTTGTTAAAGCTCCTTCGGCTTTAACGAACACATTCTCTTCACGTGTCTCGTGCTTCGCACTCGATTTTATCGTAAATGCGAACTTTTCTATATTATTTTCAACTTTACTATATCAAGTGTATATTACATATATTTATTTCTGTACCTTGGTCTGGGGCTGCTTATTCAGATATTGCAAAATAATGTACACATTTTATTTTTCATGATTACTTTAATATTTATTTCTTATTTGGCATTAAATTTTATTCTCAGCTACTCTGAAAAATGTATCATTTGAATAAATTTATCTTATTACAACTCATAACATACATTGGCATTGCAACAAAAGTATTTTCATTGTCCTGTTCTTATAATTTGAAAAAATCACATCCTTTTTTTAAAAAATGGTTTTAAAAATGGTTTTTAAAAAAGGAGTTTTTTTTTGGTTTTTTTTTTAAAATGGTTTTTAAAAAATGGTCACTTAACATTTTATTGCAACTTGTGTCGTTTTTCCATAATTTAAATTTATTTTAAATTAATTTTTAATGTTATTTTTCACGATTTAAACTAAAAATACGCATCATAGCGTAAGGCGGTCTTAAGAAAATTTGCAGATATAATTTAGGCCAAAAATTTTGTTAAATAAAATGTTATTGTAGCTTGTGTTCTTTTTTCCAAAAAGTTAATTTTTTTTTATTTTTAATATATTTTTATAATAAAAGTTTATGAACTATTTGAAGATATTTTTTGCTAGAACAACTTTTTTTGTCATTTTTTACGTCTCTTGTGTCGTTTTTCCAAAAATTTAATTTTTGTTATATTTAATCTTATATTTTACGATTAAAAGAAAGTCTACTCGTCCTATCTGAAAATTATTGATGAAAAATCTAGATGAGTTTTTAATCTTTTTCGGAAGAGCAACTTTTCGTCTATCAATATTTTCCATAGCATGCGTCGTTTGTCCAAAAATTTAATTTTTCAAGTTTTAATATTGTTTTTTACGAATAAAACAGAAACTACGCATACTATCAAAAAATGATTCATAACGAATTTGTAGATCCTCCTTGGGGCCACAATTTTAGCTGATTCATTTTTTTCTGTACCTTGCATACTTTGACCGCAAAATGGAATTTTAGATTGTTTATTATTTTTTGTGCGATCAAAATTTTATTTTTCGATTTTTCAAGAAAATTCAAAAGGTTGTTTTGATAATCCTTAAAAATTATGCGGTATACATTCATTATTTTTGGTGCGAACAAAATTTGAATTTTCGATTTTTTAAGAAAATTCAAAAAGTTGTCATGATAATCTTGTAGGGCTAACAAAAAGTAACGTTTTTCCTTTCTTGACTTTTTTTCATATCGTGCTTTATTTGGCTTCAAATGTTAATTTTCTTTTTTGGGGGGGGATTTTGAAAATGCTATAACTCTGACAATTTTCCTTTAATCGAAAAAAAGTCGCAGGGATAAATTGTTTTAATTTTTGAGTACTAAGGATAGCCGCCCATAAAATTTATGAATTTGAAAAAAATGGTCTGAAAATTTTTGAAAATGCTCTAACTTTTTGAATTTCTATCCAAAATAGCTGGTTAACCAACTCGATCTTTTTTTTTTGTCTTTGAAACTGTGTGCCAAAGCACAATCCCATCCGATAAGTCTTACAAAAGTTATCCGATATACAGACGACGACGAGGACAACGACAGACGGACAGACACCGACGTAAAAACTATTTTTGCTGACTCAGGGGGCCTCAAAACGTCGACATTTGATGGAATGCACGAAAGTCATTTTTCACATAAATTCAATACCTTCTCATTATGATGAGAATGTAAAAATGTAGTCATTGGTGTTTATCAGTCTTCCTAAGCATTAGTCAGTTGGTCTTGCTTGAAATTCTCATTTTCTACTTCGCGAAAAATAAAATAAATACATTATCATAAATTATAATTATTATAATTGCATTAAATTTTTTTTTTTCAATAAATGGGCCTTCTTCATTTTTGTACTTTAACCATTCAAATTTTTTAAACGATAGAAGAGCTTTTCCTGTTTGAGTAAATTGTTCTTTGAATCAATTAATATTTTATCAACTCTGTTGCGTGTTTTTTTTTAAACAATATGCCGCATCATAGAAACAAATAAAAAATTCATTTCCATTGAACAAAATTTCAACGCTGCAAAGAAATGTTTATTTTACCCAAAAATACGATTATTTAAATCATAGAATCATATACATATATTTGGTTGAAGAAAAACTTTTACTCAGTCAATAACAAATCTCTTTCGTTCAACGATTATTTCACAGTGTCAAGTAAATATTTCTATGCCTTAACCCCTTCGTTGGCAGAGAGAATTCGACAAAAAGTGCCCAAAATGGCAGGAAAATTGGTATCTTGCGGTTTTTGGGGTCGCTGAATCCGAATCTGAAGTCAAAATTCAGAAATTCAAAATGGCGGACGAGCATACAAAAAAAGCTCAATTTGAATCAATATTGGTACTTACGGGGTTTTGGGGTCGCTGAACCCGAATTTGAAGTCAAAATTCGAAAATTTAAAATGGTGGATCTAATATGGTGGACGAAAATACAAACAACGGCTCGATTTGGATAAATCTTGGTACTTATATGTTATTTAGGTCGCTAATTACGAATATGAATTAAAAATAGCACTCATTTCAGATATCAAAGTTGTTCCTGAAGATTTTTTTTAATTATTCTAGTTAAAAATTCACAATACAAAATAATCATAACAAATATTTGAAAATTAAAAAAAATAAACGAAAAAAAAAATTAAAAACACAAAACAAAAAAAAATAAAACAAAAAAAAAACAAGAAAATGAAAAAAAAAAACAATAAAAAATGAAAAAAGGAGTGTCAAATCCTACCGTTTCAGCCTCCTCGTTGCACAATCTGGGGACGTGAATAAATTCATCAGCTAATGCAGGGGATTACAAAAAGTTCAGATTCGTAATTAGCGACCTAAATAACAAATAAAGTACCAAGATTTATCCAAATCGAGCCGTTGTTTGTATTTTCATCCGCCATATTGGATCCGCCATTTTAAATTTTCACCACAGATTCGGATTCAGCGACCCCGAAAACCCCCGCGTAATACTTGAATGCAAAATCGGAGTAAGTTAAATAGGAAAGAAGAAGATTGACGCATTTTGCGTCAATGCCACAACACAGGGCACGGAAAATTTTGACGCGTTTTGCGTCAATGCCAACGAAGGGGTTAAGCATTGCGTTCCTTAGATCCGAATAAAACATTTCTTTGATCTGAAGAAAAATTTCTTCAGCCAGATTCTACTCTACCATTTCTTTGAATCAAAGAAATTTCCTCTGATTCAAATAAGTTTTTTTCTCAGTGTATCAATAATACGGCTGCGAAGTACTATGTACGAATTTACTATGGATGTATTTATTTGTGTTCATTTTATGAGCATTTTGCTTCCTCATAAGTATCAAATAAATTTGCTTTCTCATAGAGGGAGATTTTCCGTAACAAAAGAAAAAAATGGACACTTTCAATATTTTTCTCCTTACGTTTCTGTATGTCTGAAAATTTTATTTTTAGAAAATCAGAGGGCCCACCAAGATATCAATTGATGTGTTCTGTTACAATGAACAACTTTTTAACCTAGCAATATATTTCAAATTAAAACCTGATAGAAAAAATGTAAATTTTCTTAAAACTTTCTGAGTAAATATTGATTAATCAATAATGATCTTCGAAAGTTCGTCAAAACATCAATCCACGCGTTTCGAAGACGCGAACATTTACATTAAATGCAGTACTGTTATATTCCCAATATAGAAAAATCCTCTTACAAACAAGGGAACTAATTTTGTTAAAAAATTTAAAAACAATATTGGTAGGTTATGGTAGTTCATGAACTTTTCTCAGTATAAGGGGCGAGAGACGGTTGCGACTCTCGCCTCGGAAGGGTTGGCAGTGCGCGAGTACTCAGTCGAGTATATTGCGCAATATGATGCATTCCAACTGGAAACGATTCAGACGGTCCCGACTTATTGCGCAGTTGAAAAAGTCGCGGACCGTTAGCCAGTGTTTTTGTTAACGTACGACGTGACAAATATAACATTTCTTATAGAAAACTAAAAAACAATATAATAAAATCAAAAATCGACTCAAATATTTCGCGGCAATGCTAGACTAGGTGGAAATTTCAGCCGTCAGGTAGGTTAGCATATATGGGACTGCAACTGCACACGCGATTTTGGAGAAAATATTCTAAACTTAAAAGTAAGTTACAACGGTCTGAATATTAATAGTTTTCAAGTGTAGAATGCTAGGATAGGTGGAAATATCAGCCTCCAGGAAGATTACGACATGGGACTGCAACTTTTGTCGATTTACGATCTTTCAGCGTCACGAAATAAAATAAAATATCCTAAATTTGAGGTTAGTGGCACTGTAACTTCAAAGGACCCCGCACCGAATACATGGTAAAAAAGGTCCCGGTGGAATTTTCGAAGTTTTTGATATTTTTTTAGTTTATGCTCTCCTGATCAAAAAATCCTTATGACAAAAACTCATATTATGAACAGCTTTTGCGCTACGACGATTTAAAAGTCAGATTTTGGTCAATATTTTTACCTGTGGGGTGGAATATATCAGACTTTTTTTCCAACCTTTGCATTGCTCTCATGCAAGTTTATGTAGAAAAAGAATTGCACGGACGAACAATGCGATTTAATCGCGTGAGATGTGATAAGCGCTAAGCGTTCGGGCTTTGCGCTAAGCGCTTAGGCAATGCACAGAGCGTTCATATAATTGTATGTTATCGAGCATCAAATGCGAAATTCGATTTCTATTATCAAGACGCATTTGGTTGTCTGCATCGGTGATACAAATAGCTAATTCACAAACGCATGACAAACGCTACTTGCGATTGAAAGATTGCATCCCAAGTTCGTCGCAAAACGCTTAAGTTGAATGGCCAGACGAAAGAATCGATACCCAGCGTTGCAATTGGGCACTGATCAACCAGTTTATGTCAAGCACTCTAAAGTACCTTTTACAGAATTCTCCTTTCGTGCAAACGCTTCCATCCTACCTTCAACACTAAGCGTTCAATAAAAGAACTCAGACAACATAATAAACTCCCAGCGTTGCTGTTTGGCTTTGATTCGCCAGTTTAAGTCAAGCAGTCTATAATACTTTATAAGGAATGCCTATCTCGTTCCAGTGCTGCGTTTTTAACGTCAACGCTAAGCGTAAAAGGTAAGTATGTCGGTAGATCACAAAATCAAACCCCAGCGGTGCTGTTTTCATAATCAAATGATTATTGCGGATATGAACTGTCGAATCAAAGCCAAACAGCAACGCTGGAAGTTTATTCTGTTGTCTGGCTGCTTTCATTAAGCGCTTAGCGTTGACGGTAGGATGGAAGCGTTGGCACAAAAGGAGGATTCTGTAAAAGGTGCTTTAGAGTGCTTGACAAAAACTGGTTGATCAGTGTCAAATTGCAACACTGCTTTTGTCTGGCTATTCAACTTAAATGCTTTGCGACGAACTTCGGATGCAATCTTTCAATCGCACGTAGCGTTTGTCATGCGTTCGTGAATTAGCTTTTTTTATCACCGATTTAGACAACCAAACGCCTCTTGATAATAGAAATCAAATTTCGCGTATGAAGCTCGATAACATGCATTTATATGAAAATTATATGAAACGCGATTACATCGCATTTTTCGTGTGTGCAATTCTTTTTCTGCATAAACTTACACGAGAGCAATACAAAGAGTGGGGAAAAAGTCTGTGATATATTCCACTCCACAGGTAAATACATGTACCTAAATCTGACTTTTAAATCGTCGTAGCGCAAAAACTGTTCATAGTTTGAGTTTTTGCAATAAGGATTTTTTGATCAGGAGAGCATAAACTAAAAAATATCAAAAACCTTTAAAATTCCACTGGGACCTTTTTTACCATGTATTTGGTGGGGGGCCTTTCGGACAGTTGTTTGTATTTCGTGAAACTTTAAGGGCGTCAATCGACAAAAGAATGGAACATAAGTGAGAAATTACATTCTACACTTGAGAAATATTACTATTCTTACATTTATGACTTACTTTCACGTTTAGAATATTTTCTCGAAAAAGTTTGCCTTCCCATGACGCCATGCTAAAATACTCAATTCAAGCCTTCTCGCTCTTCGGGCCTCTTTTTTTAATTGGTCAGCCACTGACGCGGGCGTGGCCATACAGCCCGTACAGGAACTATCGTGGAAGGTGACGAAACTGCGCTCGCGCTCCGGTGAGTCAGCCTCGTAAATTTGACGGGGGTCGATTGGCTAGGCCTCGAAGATGAGGTATGCAAAACATAAGACAATAATATTCAACCGTCCGGCCAGAAACTGGAATTCCGTTTTATAACGCTGATAAATCCCCTTAAGAACAAAATTCAAGGTTTTTTCCAGGTTTTCTAGGTCGAGAATAGTATAATGTGCAGCTAGAGAGGGAAGCAGGCGTTTTTTGTCGAGCGCGATGCTTTCAGAACGATTCGTAGGGCGAGGGGCGCCTTCGCCTACCCAGCCCCCTGCAACGACGTTAGTTCACCAGTACGGTCAAGTGAAGCGTGGAGCGCAGATGGCGCTGGGAGTTTTCCAGCCTTTTTTTACATGGCAAGCATAGGAAAGATTGGTTTTTGGAATCGGTTTTCTGTTTTACAAATCATAGTGTAACAATTTAAAAATATTATTAATATAAAATTTGGCGCTGAAATAACTAAAATGAGTGGAACGTGGTGTGTTGCCGCTGGATGTAAGTCAGGTTATGACAGTTTCTCCGAAAAATGTAATTTCTTTTACGCGCCAAAAGGTGAAGACAATCTAAAAGATTGATGGTTGTTTAATTTAAAAATAATAATATTATTGTTGTTTATATAATAATTGGCAATTAATGTTTCATTATT
>CAKNWW010161175.1:0-19566 GCA_932074435.1 Andricus kollari | reverse complement strand
TTCCACTCTAGCATACCGTCGCCACATTTTCAGCTAAGACATTTCCGATGATAGCTGCAGAGCGTGTCATGCACACCCCGAGCATCTAGGACACATACTATCTGGTTGTCCAACTCATGCGGGAACGACCTACATCCAAAGGCACAATGCGGCACTAAGAGTGCTTTATTACCATCTCTGTCACTCTTACGGCATCAGCCCAAATACCGCTCCGCTAAACGCTCCTAGGGAAATAGAGTCAATTGTCGAGAATGAGAAGTGTCGGATATACTGTAACTTCATATTCTCGACAATTGTTTCTGTTGCGTCATAGCCAAGGAGAATGAAAAGAAAGAGAGGTATAAAGAACTTATAAGGGAGTTGCGACGGCTATTCCGGGAATATTCCGTTAAGCTTATGGTCTTGATCATCGGCGCTCTTGGAGGTGCCAAGGTTTCACTGGTTAATAGCCTGAAAAGCATCCCGGCGTGTGAAGAAAATGCTAAGACACTTGCGGGGAAAATGCAGAAGGCGGTCGTCCTTGTGTCGCTCCGTGTCCTCAGGGTGCACGAGACTTTTGCCGGATCATCGTATTGAATTAGTCGCAGACTGTAACCACCTATCTAATGGTCGTGAGACGTGATTACAGCTAAAATTTTACCGCGATTTCGCTGGAAGCGGGTGCAATTTTTCAGATTAGCACCTGCTCCCAGCGAAATCCTGCATCTTATGAAAAAATATCCGTAATAAAAACTTTTTATTTTCGAGAAGGAAAAACGACTTTGAACAAATTTACCCCGCCCCACCCCCTCATGAGGCAGAGAGGGGGGTAACTTTGTAATTTCAAATGGAAACCCCAATTTCGTATCACAGATTCAGATTCTCCTTCATGAAATACATACGTTTTATTCGAAATTTTTTTTTGGATTCGCGAAAAAAAAAACCACCCCCCATGTCTCCTGGGGGTAAATTTTGTTCAAAGCCGCTTTTCCCCCTCGAAAATAAAAAGTTTTCTTCACCGATATTTTTCTCATAGGATGCGTATGATTTTAAGATATTTCGATGTCTCAAGTTAAAAAGAACACCCTGTATATATATGCATATGCAGGACCAGATGGTGTCAAGAACTTCTGGTGGAAGAAGTTTACTTCTACACACCAACATCTGGCCCGCATATTCACCTCATATTTAAAGTCGGAAACGCCCATTCCGCGGTGGCTGGTGTTGGGACGCACTGTACTCCTAACGAAAAAAGACAGCTTGTCCAACCCAGAGAAGTACAGGCCAATAACTTGTTTGAACACACTGTATAAGATCTTTACAGCTGTCCCAAACAACATGATTGCTCGGAGAATTAAGCCCATCAGCGCGTCTTGTCAATGGCCTGGATTGACTACCGGAAAGCTTTGGATTCAACCTCTCATAAACTTATCATCTGTTATTCTGTTTGTTGGAAAGCTTGAAGGTTCATCCATATATAGTGAGATGCATATGGAGATTGATGCCCCTTCAGAAAACTAGATTTACTATCTCATCTGCAAATTATCTTGTGACAACGAACAACGTCACCTTCCAGAGGGCTGTCTTTCAGGGAGATATCATGAGCCCTCTGCTTTTTTGCAACTTCAGAGTGCTTTAAATATTGTCAAGGAGTATTCAAGAGAGATTGGTGTGGACTTTGGATTGGTCAAATGTGCCAAGATTCATCTGAATATAAGTGTTACCAGATCTCTTGACACTGGAGACACCTGTACATACCGGGCGTACCTCATAGCCGCATTCAGGATCTTCTATCTACAGATTTGGTCGTCAAATCTGTCGACGTTGAACAAAGTATCTGTGGCTAACATGCTTTCCATCCCGGTTCTACTATACTTGTTTGGGATGATTTAATGGATGAAGAAAGAGCTTACGGCCCTTGATATTTCCACACGTAGGATCATGCATATTCATAAGAGCTTGCATATCAATTATACACCTCACGCCGTCAAGGCGGACTTCTGAATCTCCGCAATGTCTTCATAACCGTATTGTTCTACTATCCGTTCACGATACGAAGGCCCGTCCAAAACAGCTGCACATTTTGGTAATTTACTCGCAAGACAAAAATCGCACAAAAACACAGCTTATAACACGATACAGCTTGATTTATTGCGCTTAAAGCAAGTCCCCATTTGTTTATGTACAAAAATTTGTTTGGAAAATATCCTTAGCGAAAAGATGAAAACCGTGTTTTTTTTCGCGTCACTCTGTCCTTGCTTGACTTTCGATGAAGACATCTTTGAACTCAAAAGTGTGAACAATTTGAAAAAATATCATATAGATGCATTCATATTTTGACCGCACATACGTGAAAACAAAATTGCAATATATTAATAACAATTAACGTAAAATGCATTTAAACATGACTATGCTATCTCTCGTAATATACGTAGTAGAGAGTTGTATTTTGGCTTAAACTGCTTAGAAAATTTCAACAAATGCAATCGAATAATAATTAGGAATGACAATCTTGAAACCTATTATTTAATAACAAATCAACATGAAAGACCGATGAATGGTAGTGTGGGTGTGAGGACACAGCGGGATACCATAGCTGAAGGATCTACTCATTGAAAAAAAGTCGCTACTGCCTGAAAAAAAGGAATAGACCCCCCGAGGTGACCTTTAGCTATGGTATCCCATAGTGATATAGTCCATAGTATCCTCACACTCACACTACCATTCATCGGTCTTCCAGGATTATTTGTTATTAATTAGTAGGTTTTAAGATTGTGATTCCTAATTGTTATTCCATTGTATTTGTTGCAATTTCCCAAGCAGTTTAAGCCAAAATACAACTCTGTACTACGTATATTACGAAAGGTAGCATAGCCATGTTCAAATGCATTTTACGTTAATTGTTATTAATATATTGCAATTTTGTTTTCACATATGTACGGTCAAAGTATGAGTGCATCTATATGATTTTAAAAAAAATTTTCACACTGTTCAGTTCAAAGATGTCGTCATCGAAAGTCAAGCAAGGATAGCGTGACGCGAAAAAACCACGGTTTTCATCTTTTCGCTAAGGATATTTTCCAAACAAATTTTTGCACATAAACAAATGGGGACTTGTTTTAAGCGCAATAAAGTAAGCTTCATCATGGTATAAGGTGTGTTTTTGTGCGATTTTTTTCTTGCGAGTAAATTACCAAAATGTGCAGCTGTTTTGGAGGAGCCTTTGTATCGGGAACGGATTGTAAGTACAGCATACACCGCTATAAATGGCAGAGATCCTCTCCTACAAATGGTAAGGAAATACGAGATGATTGGCAAGCGGGCGTTCCTTTATAAAGCCGCGGAGCAGACGGCCGAAACCATTGGCCTGAATTTTAACATCAGGAGTGAGGAAAGTGCATTACTCCATCTAGATGTTTCACTTCTAAAAGCCGAAGTAAAGAAAGCAGAGGTTGGAAAATTCCGCCAACAGCTACTCGACAAGAAAATGCACGGAAACTTTCACAGAAATGTAGAAAAACAGTCCTTGTGGAAGGAGCAAACTTTTGCTTTCCTCTGATCATCAGGACTTAATTCAGGTACAGAGGGTTTCATTTCCGCATGCCAGGACGGTGTCATTACCACCATAGTATACCGTGATCGCATTTTACGCCAAGAAGTTCCCAGCGATAGGCGCATAGCGCGTCATGTCCTGCCGAACGTTCCGAGAGAGAAAGAGTCAATTGTCCAAAACGAGAAGTGCCGAATTTTCTGGAACAACGATTTTCGGACAGCAGTCTCCGTCGCACACTCGAGGCCTGACATCGTTCTCCAAAACTTCGAGAAACGAACTATATTCGTGATCGAATTCTCGGCTCCGGCCGACTACAACATCACTGCCAAGGAGAGGGAAAGGAGGAGAGGTATCAAGACTTTAAAAGGGAGCTGCAAGGACTGTACTCAACATTTTCGGTAAAAGTAATTGTCCCTGTGATCGGTGCTCTCGGAGGTGCGTAACTATCACTGGTTCGAAACCTTAAAGCCATACCCCGCGTGTCAAAAATATGCCAAGGCACTTGCGAGATGGATGCAGAAAGCTGTCATCCTAGGGTCTCTTCGTGTCCTCAAGACACACGAGGGTTTCACTGGCCTGTCTTTGTGACTTCATCATACCCTGTGACCGCACCCATCTCACAGTTGTAAGACGTGGCCATGAGTGTGATTATCCGCGGTCCTACTGGGAGCCGGTGTCATTTTGAGATGGCAGTTGCTCCCAGTGAGACCCTGCGGTGGTTGTTTAACCTTATTTTTTAATTATATATAAAGGAACAAAAACCATTCAGTACTTTCTATAAATTTATCTTTGAGCATATTTTATAGTATCAAAAGCTCTTGCAATTTATTATAACTTTCTTAGGTTAAAAGTAAAAATTACCATTCGATCACTGTTTCGAATTCATAATCGGCTGAGGGCAAATAATTTTTGTATATACAGTTTTTGCTTTTAAACAGTAATACAAAATTATAAATAAAAAAAGTTTTTGTTTAGTTTAGAATTTAATGAAAATGGGCAAAAAATATGTTTTTTTGGCAATGTTAAATATCGATTGCTCCATATAATATGGAATCAAGTTTGAGTCAGTCCGTATAAAGAATCAGGTTTCAGTTTTCTGTATGTGGAATCAAGTCTATTGTTTGACAACTTAATTTTTCTCAATAAAATAAAAAAGCAAAACGTTTTGCACCACGTTTAACAATATTAAAAATTTCTACAAAATGGTGAATATTGCAGAGAATTCCATAAAATTTTATTACGTGATGCAGAACAGCCTGCTTTTATTTATTTTATCACAAAAAGTCGTAATGTGAAAATCGATCAAAATATGCTTGTTTCCATATAAAGAACAACTGAAACCTGAATTTTTATACCAAAAAACGCGAACCTAATTCCATATTGTATGGAGCAATCGATATGTCGAACCTGAAATTTCATTAGCTTGAACCACAGAAACATTCTCTTCTTTTGTTTTTAAACACTATGCAAATATTTCTTCTTCCGAAAACAACAAAATAGCATGTTTTCTCGATTTCAACTGAAGAAATTTCAGGTTTGACATATTCAACTTTTTCCAAAAGGTCCCGAGGCATAGAGGAGTGGGATAGGTTTGGTTAGGTTGGATCCTGCGAGGTAGGTATAGCTGGGATCCCGAGGGATAGGTCAGTTCCCGCTGGTTAGGTGGGGTCCCGAGGGAAAAAGTAGGGTTGGTGGACGGATCGACACTCGACCGATACTATTAACTCTGTGCGTAACACATCCAGCCACATTCTATGTACATTGTACAGTGACGCTATGTGAACATGCAATCTAACAGTGACATCAATTGAAGCGTTTTGGAATGGCTACGAAGCCCTAAACTTTAAAAAATTACAGTTTTCAATCATATGCATTCTGGCTCTACTGTAACTTTGAATGCTTTAAGTTGCACTTTAGTTTTGAATATTTTTTTTAACTATCAACTTTAAAAGCTTGCATTTAAAAATTTGAATGATTGTGAAAAAATAATAACTGCTTGCTTATTTTTTGTGTAGACTTGATTATGTTATAATTGAAATCCTATAGTGTCAAAAAGCCTTGTGTTTCAATCCATTATGCCGCAAAGCAAATACACTTCATCTTGCTTATGTACTCACGTTTTATGTACTTACCATCTGATCAACAGGATAAAGAGTGTTTATATACAAGAGATTCCTCCACCAGTAATTCGGACAGTTTTCATGATCCGCAGTTGGAGCCTCGAAAACTGAATTGTAGTGGAACCACTTCATGGTGACTTCAACAACTCCCAGAACAAACATATATGGAGCTGTGAGTCTGGAGAATCTGTAAGCCAAGAACCCGATGAATTTAAGAGTTCCGGCGATAAAGCCACGAGTGCCCTGAGTAAGCTTATTCAAGTCGCCTTTGGCATTTGACCGGAAGTAGAGGAAACTGACAAGGAGACCGCCCATAAAGAAGAAGGTGTCGACGCTGAAGGCTCCATTGGTGACAGTCTGAAAAAGAAACCTCTTCTCGACCACTCTTCGGAATTCCATGTTGTCTGAGTACTTGAAGACGATGATGCAAGTGTGGCCCAGGATCACCCATGCCATCGAAATTACCCGGAGACCATGAATTGTACTTATTGTATCCCTGCCAACGCTACCATCGCAAATGGTTCTCATATTGGCGCGAATTGAGAAGGATAGGAGCAGCTCTTCACAAACGTCTGTTATCGGAAAGAGATTATTAGATCATGTTGGTGCAATAATAAATTAAAGAGGTCCAAAAGCACTTTGATATTTAGTGTTGCATATTCAGATCGACCAAGAGGTACCACTTTCTAGATAAATAAACAGAAATGATCAGAACACCTACAGCATGGCGGAGTGAAAACATTGACATTAATTCAATCATTTGAGCTAAGCAAAAACAATTTCGTTCATTGCACTTTAAAAAAGCTGGTAGGTTTGAAGGTAGGAACTTGAAAGGATCCCCCACAAAATACATGGAAGAAAGCCTTCCGATATATTTGACTAACATTAATTTATTTTGTATTTTATAAAACTATAAGAAATTTCCAAAAGGACTTGGACCAATTATGACGGTTTTTTTGTGTGGGGTCTGTTCTTCACTTTGAACCGAAGAAATATGCCATTATTTTATTATTCTATGATTCAAAATGAAGAGATTTCCTGTTCAACATGTATCACATTTTTTTTAAATGTGTAATTGACTAAATTTAATGACAATTTTTCAAATTTTTCATTTAAAAATTCTAAAACCAAACACTATCGGCAGTACTACTACACTAACGGCGTAAATTATCAACACGCCTATTTTTTAACTGTTGCTAAAGTGCCTTAATTGTTATAATATTACTATTAAAATGTCGTCCTCATAGTAGAATGAAAGGCAATAAAATTATGCGTCTAATTATGCCAAGTAAAAGGCAAAAAGTCGAATTTCGTAAGTCTTGATAGTATTTTTATAAATTATTAAGATATTTTCAGATTTTTTCCCCTAGATTCTACCCAAGGGCCAAACTTGGCGTAGAGAAGTCGCAAAATTTCAAGTCGCAATATTTTTCTATAAAATTGACATTTTACCTTTAACTTGGGCTTATTAGATGCAGAATTTTATTAACTTTCGCGGCATTATGAGAAAAAAATCCATATAAATACTATAAAAATTTAGGCACTTTAGCTACAGGTCAAAAAACAGGGGTGTAGATAACCTCAGCCTGTAGAGTATCATCTCTTATAAAATAGGAATTTGAACATTTTCAAACAATTAAAAAAAGTACCCTCTTTGACACTTTTTGAAAGAGGCTGTACCTAGACGTGGAAATCATACAATTTAAAAAGAGTAGAAATATCCTTTCAACCAAATGAAATTGAAATTTAGATTTAGCAAAACGTTCAGCGATAGAAACTAGCTGTGATTTTGATCAGGAGTCTTTTGACTGTGTATTTGTAATAATGGTATGATACGCCTTTCGTGAGCACTTTGCGTCCACTTAGCAAATGTATTTGCTAGTTCGCAGAGGAAACATTAATGACTTTTTTAAATAATAGAAAAACTATAGCTAGACATTTTTTTTTTAAATAAACGTTGAAGTAACGTTGTTGTTGTTTTTACCTTCCTAAGGAAACCTATAATTTTCATTTTTATAAGTTTCAAAATACATATTCACAAAAAATACAAATATAGATAAAAATATTTAATTAGAAAGGGCGGCTAGGCTCACCGGAATTCGGTGAGCATATACCTAATATTCTCGGCGTCCCTAGCTAGTCGATATTTCATGTATTGATTATAAGAAAAAAAGAGGGCATAATGATGCTCTCTTTGGAAAAATTGGTGATCTCCACGTGGTGCGACTTGGACAAAATTTCATTGAAATATATATTTTATGACTGCGCAAGGTTTTTTTACAGAAAAGCTATAGGTAAATTTAAACTAAGAATAATAATATTTTATTTCAATATTATCAATAAATACACATGTTCAATAAAAATCAATTTAATGAGGTTGGCGAAATATCAATATGTAATATAACTTATCCTTTTTTTAACAAGTTGTGGTTACGAGACCTCGCATATATTGTTACACCGAAAAAACGTTATCCTAATTTTAATAATTTTCCACTAAGTTTAAGAATATTTGCAACCTAAATATGCGCCACGAATATATTCTTAATGTACGATGGAGGCCCTCTTACCTTAAGAATATATATTCTTCTCTAATTTTAAGAATTTCCCACTAAGTATAAGACTATACTAACAAAATTTTAACACATTTTGATGAAATATTTAAGGGGCCATTCACAAAATACGTGATACATTTTTCACGAACTTTTAACATCCCCCCTCCTTTCGTGATGCTTTTTCCATTGTTCTTAACATGGAGAATGATACTTTGATAGACCCCCACCCACCCCTGAAGGTATCACGTATTTTGTGAATGACCCCTAATTATTTTTATGTCATACTTACCACTTTTCTTCAAATCGAAACACTCAATGCCCAAAATTACAACAACAAAAAAACATTTAACTAAACCCGAAAAAACAAGAATAAATGAGAAATTGCATGCCCATATTTAACCACACTATCTTACTTCTTTGTTGAAACGTGACGTCAATATAATATCCTTAGAATTGGTTGCATTTCTTCGAGCTTTTCACTTATTGCACATTTGAAAGTATGGAGTTTGGCCTCCTTATACTACTTCGTGGGTAAAACAATCGAAAATCGAAACTGATTGAGAAGCACGTGGCACGAAACATTAAAAGAAATGATTGAACAGAGCAAAGTCGCATTTTCCTTTACGCATTTCTTCTTTCTCCCTTTGGTTAGAAGATACTCTTAAAGTAAGAATTTCACTTACTTAATTAAGAATATTACTAAGAATATGCCTGTAAGAATATAACTCTCTTAATATTAGAATATCGTTTTTTCGGTGTATCAGAAACTCGATTGGTTGTGACACGTCATGAATATGACTTTTAGTAGCTGCTTTCAGTTTGTTTATCTATTAATAAAGATGACAAATTTTCTGCACCATCAATTTTGTAAATCAAAATTTCCAAAGAAGCAATTTTATTTCATGAAAAAATTTATTTCTAAATGTTTTTAAACATTAATATTGATAAAAGAGAAAATAGGGTTCTTGCAACAACAACAAAATTATTTGTTTTTCAATTTTAACTTAAAATATAAAAACAGATAACCATTTTCACTAAACAAAGTAACGGATTATTTTGAAGCCTCTATTTTTATATTTCATTCTAAAATCTGTACATTTTTAAATATGCAAAATAATACAGTCTCTGGTTGGTAGAAGCATCGCGCCGAGAAATCTGTCAAATTTTTGGACTTTTTTAAAATTTGAAATTAGGATGTTAGCCAATAAGACCATCAAAATCAACCTTCGCCTTTCTTCTCTGATTGGTAGAAGCGATTGAACAACTCAAGGTCATTGTAATATTAAACATATTATTGATTTATTTTTCAAGTTCTTCCGAAATAAGAAATAGGTGTTGTGGTCATTTCTGCTTAAAGTTACTTTTATAAAATTAGAAGGTATGTAAGACTAGCAAAAAAAATATTAACTACCATAAACATTGATCCCAGAAAGTTGTTGACGTATATTTTTCCATTCTAAAACATCTCAAAAAATTAAAATTAAAAAAATGTAGGGCCGTTAAAAAATTACGCCACGCTTTTTTGTGGATATGGCAGTGGAAATGCCAGTTAAAATATTGTACGGAAATATAATTTTTGTTAGTGGTGAGGAAAGGAAAATATACATAAACGTAACGTATTTTTTAAATGGCCCCTTTTCGAAATTTTGGAAATTCTAACTTGTGATCAAATCTAGTTCTGCAGGAAGTAAAATTTCTAAAATCCCAAATAGATAAATGTAAAATATTTGATAAATTTTTTTTATATGTATAGATTTTGTATTTGGAATTTATTTAAAATTAATTCTTAGGAGTTAATTATATTTTTTATTGTTAAGGCAATACACAATGAGAAAAAACAGATTTATCCATAAAATACAATGGTTTTTAATTTAAATAGGTATAATTAGGTATACCTATAATAGAGAGAAACTTCTATAGTTTTTTCTTAGAAAGAAGGCCCTGAAGTAGAAATTTACATGTTTACAAGTAGAAAGTTACAAGTTTTTAAGTTTGAATTTTCATTCTTGGTTTAATTTAAACAAAATTTGATTGAAAGCAACACATAATGTTTCAAAATTAAATTCAAAAGAATGTTCTTTATTTAAAATGCCATACTTCAGACCTCATTTCAAATTAATAATTATTTTTGAGAAAAAAATACCTATCTTAAAGAAAAAAGTCTGCTTTATAGAAAAATCACACAAATCAAACTCAAAATTTTTCAACAGACCTTGATTGATTGAAAACATTATTTTGTGTTGCATAACAAGTTTACAAAACATTCAACTTTGTAAATAATTTTGATCAAATAGCAAATACAAAACTAATTTATTTAATCCTTCAAAAGCATACAAACAATCATTTTTACCATTCGATGTGGAAACCCATCAAAAAATTGAAATCGGAGAGATTAAACCAAAAAGATATAGCCGGTTGCGAATCGTTCGTCTGCCCAGTAGGCACCAGGACGTCCTAAAGACGTCCTTAAAACGTACTTCTATGTCTTGTGACTTGACGTCTTCAAGACTTAGGACATGTGTGTACACTGGGTGAATTTGTACTACAATCTGTAAACCTGAATTATTCAGATTTGAGGATTCGTTATTTGATTAGTACAAAGTCGTTTACTCATTAATTTATTATAGATTTGACTATGAATTAATAAATGTGGGCGTCCGCACGAAAAGGGCCCTTATGACAGGTATGGAGTTACGTAAAGGGGCATATAGCCAGATAAATTCTCGGTATTTTCGGCACAAAACGAACCATTTAAATTGAAAAGCGAATGACCGGGGCATTTTTAAAGTTGGAACTTCGAAAAACCATTCCGGATGCTTTTTGGACATGAGTATAGTCCCAATAGATTCACTATAGATCCTAGTATCATCCTCCACTCAACCCCAAAAATTAATAATTTTGACATCAACATAGAAAAACGCGAATATCTCCTAAACTAGAACTGGCCATAAGAACCCTTTTTATGCGGACGTCCAATAATACTGTCTAATTATGAGTCAATTTGTACTAACTTATTTAGTTATATACACTTTTTGATTCTAATTTAGTTGGTAACCAAATTAGTTCGATAAAATGTAATTCTTGAAATCAATTGATAAAAGTTATTTTTAACTAATTTAATTGTCGAATCTATACTTGTAAATGAATGAGTAAACGACTTGGTTGGTGCCAGGTTGCGATATTTTAACTTTAAAAGGATTTCGTTATTTTCTACTAAATAGGTATCAAACTATTTATCTTATATAGTCAAATACATGCTACCCCTAATATCTTAAATCATCTCTCATTTAAATTTTATTTTATACAATTTTATATAAATTTTCATTTTAGTCGTTCTCACTAGTTCTAACAAGTTTACCATCCACAAATCGGAAATCCACTATACCAACAAAATTAACTGATTGAATGTTAGAAATATTTTAAGGTTATTTGACACAAAATGGAAGTTTTAAATAAAATATTAAATAAAACTCTCTTTGAAAAAAGAAACGCCTTTTAAATCCTCTGGAAAAAAATGGAAGAAAAAAAGGTACATAACTTTTTCACCAAATGGAAGCTTTTTAATTTGGTTCACAATAATGTTTATAAACTCAATTATTCCACGTTTTGAGACCTTCTGAACCCGAAAAATCAGTTTTCGCGAACGTGTCTGTTGTGTGTGTGTCTGTCAGCACGATAACTTTCGAAAGAATTGACAGATTGTATTGGCATTTGGTATGCTCTTTTAGTGTCCTAAACTGAAGGTCGCCTTCGTTAGCCAGCTATTTTGGATACAAATTCAAAAAGTTAGAGCATTTTCAAAAATTTGGTGACCATTTTTTTAAGATTTAAAAATCCTATGTACGGTTATTCGTATTGCTAAAAAAGACGAACAATTCATCCTTCTAACTTTTTTCAAAAAAAAAATTACCAGAGTTACAAAATAAAAAAAATACAATGAAAATTTTAAGCCAAACAATGCGCCATATGAAGAAAAGTCGAAAAGAGAAAAACGTTGCTTTTTAAACACCCTACAAGATTATAATCACAACTTTTTGAATTTTGTTGGAAAAACCAAAATTCAAATTTTGATCGCACAAAAAATAAT
Source organism: Andricus kollari (assembly GCA_932074435.1). NCBI lineage: Eukaryota > Metazoa > Arthropoda > Insecta > Hymenoptera > Cynipidae > Andricus > Andricus kollari. The sequence continues at coordinate 7,275 of CAKNWW010161175.1, read as the reverse complement.
GAAAAATCAAAAATTCCAAATTGCGGCCAACTAAGCAAAATACGACAAAAGAGCGGGGAGGTGTTTACTCCGGAACTAAGGAACGTACAGAGACGATTCTTGAAGCAAATTACACATTTTGGGCTTTTGACAATGTTCTGTGTATTTCCAATGAGCAACAAGTTGCACTTGAATGTTTAACAAATTACTTTTTTTCTTGGAAAAATACAACAGGCTTAGCGATAATCGAAGCTACTGCACACTCAGCGTGGGACCTTTCAGGCGCTACTGCTCCACGTGCAACATGACCTTCTCTCACACTCACACAGCCTCTAAGCCCTGATGCAAAAAAAAGGGATACGGTTGCCTCGATTATCATAAGGTCTTTTGTATTTTTCCAAGAATAAAATCATTTTTTAAACATTCAAGTGCAATTTTTTGCTCATTGCTAATACGCACAACATTGTCAGAAGCCAAAAATGTGTGATTTGCTTCAAGAATCATCTCTGTACGTTCCTTAGTTCTGGAGTAAACACCTCCTCACTCTTTTGTCAATAACTTATTAACGAATAATTATTTCTGACTCTAAATATCACCACTGGACACAGAAAGGATCAACTAATCCCATATATGTTTGGTAGATTTTTATAATTTTTTTCAGTGACTTACAGCCATTCAATGTTGAGTATTCTGAAATGATCATAGGATTATTATGCTTTTCCACCTTTCACTCGCCCGAAAATAATCGCTAATCATCTGAAAATGTTAAAACTTGGTATCAGTATTGACAAAACCTTCACCTGCAATATGCATGTTGTATCATATTTTTAGAATTTTTGTTTGCTGAGATTTTCATGAAAATCTGCACAACAATCGAGTTGGTACGCTCAAAGTTGCGAGCCGCGCGCGCAGAGCGTGATGAGAATATGCCCGCGCAGTGAACTGATTTTTTAGAATGATTTGCGCATTAAAATAATAAAGTTTAATAATATGTTGGCACTGACTAGTATTACGGAAATTTTCGTAAAACTAACCGGTCAAGTAAAGCGCTATGGTTAGTATTACACAATTTTCCGTAGCGTTTGCTCTGAACGAGCTGGAAAAGGGGCTAGTTTTACAATATTCTTGTAGATTCAGACTATTTTAGTATAGAATAAAGAAAGAAAGAAGCCTTTAAAGACATCTGCAAATTCTGAAAATGTTAAAGTGATAAATAAATACGACAGGGTTGTTTCCCACCCCTTACAAAGATCACGTTTTAATACCAACATAACGTGCCTTTAAATGATAAAATATGTCTGCTCTTGAAGGGTTAAATATCACAACTTAAAATACAAAAATTAATGCTTAAAATATTAAACTCACTCAGTTTCTGGTCATCTGGGGTAGAAGGTCGTAAGCTGCCCTCGTGATCATTATTGTTATTTACTGGAGTAGATCCGTTGACGATAGAATCTGCTACTGGAACAGGAATGTAGACCTTACCTTCAAAAGCTGCGACATACAATTGTAACAAAATTCTTATAGCATACTGTCATCTGTCTTCTCTTCTTGTCTGTTAGTGTTAGTCACTGTAGTGGAAAACAAGCTAGGCTGTACAGCTGAAGAAATGCAGAACTACGAATATCTCTCAGGAACAGTCTTAGAAAAATTGCGTCTTTGGCATAAATTGCAATTTTTCAACTACATAACTTATACTTTAGGCTTTTGGGTATATAGTACAAGTTCTGAAACTTAATTTTCGAAATAGTAGTGAGACAAATATTTCTAAATTGCTTATGATTTTTCATGTGGAATAGTAATGAATATTAAAACAGAACACATTGGCATAGTATGATATGATGATAAAGCTAAAGAGTAAAAATATCAGCAATAGAAGCAGGTAAAAGTAGTATAAAAACAAAAGTATAAGAAAAAAATTCATAATTTTTAAAAATTGGTTTAGAAGCATAAAGTTTAGATTCAGGGAACAGTCTACCCCAAAAACTATTTTTTTTTTATCAAGGGCTATATTTAAGAAATTATAGTAAATATTAATTTTATGTGCTGGTATTTCGTAAGCATTTTTAGTATTAAAATTGTCTGTATTGAAATAAAAAAGAAACGTTATCACGACCTTAGATAAAAAAAAGAAAATATAAAGGGTCGAGTTTACACAGAATTCGGTATTAAATTTACCAGCAACTATCCCGACATTAGTGTGATTTTCTTTGTTTTATCCAGATATTGTTTAGCAACTCATTTATGTTGAACTATGAAGTTAGTCTCTGGGATAGCTTTTCCCTTTACAGCTTTCCGGTAGAAGTAATGATAAAGATAAAAAATAATTATGAAGAACTTAATTATTTTTCATTATACCTATTTACCCTATACCCATATACCCATACACACACTACTACTTTCCAACCGAGCAATTCACGCCTACCCCGAAAGGGAAACGGCTTAATGGTATAAATATAATAATAATAATAATAATAATAATAATACTAATTAAAGGAAGAATCCGTACTAAAAAAAGACAGCAAAAAAATCGCATCTCCATTATTGCAATTTTGCACACTATTAACAATTTCAACATCTTAAGATAAAGGGTCGTTCAAAAACTACTTCACGCTATTTTGAACAATTTTTGCACCTGTCCCCTTTTTCGTCACAGATCATCACACAAACATTGAAACCCCCGGCGGTGACATCACAAAAACGAACACCAACCCCACCCCTTTGAGTCATATATACACATTTTTATTTTCCATGTGTGATGTCACAATCTGCATTATCCACCGCCCCCACGTCACAAATCGTCACAAACTCTCCCCGCCCCTCTCCCTAGAAGTGTGACGTAGTTTTTGAACGGCTCCTAATAGATTAATGATCTTACCATTCAACGATTTGTGATTGCCATTTGTCAGTTGTTCGAGTTTCGCATGTTTCTCTACATCGCATGCTTCTTTTTGCTGCCTCGCTAATCTCTTGGAGAGATAAACATCGTAACCGGTACCAGCGATCATTAAAACGAGAACCATTGCGCTCACACCACTAAAATTTGAATGAAATTGTCGTCGGTTAAACTCTTACTTTGTTTCGTATATCAAACAAAAAAAATCGGATTATGTCCCACATTGATAAATCTTAGGTTAAAACGAAATTGAAGCCGTTTGTCAAAAAGGGACGTAATCACGTTTTTTGGCCAAAATGAAACTAAATACGCAAAAAAATCTATTATGTGTCCTTCACTGAATTCTGCAATAAAAAAGTATATTATGTACTCGTCTTTGGCTCGCACTCTCGCTCGCGGTTCTTGCTTGCTCGCCTGCGACTCGTACTGAAAACATACACACTCTCCCCCATGATTGATACATTTTTTATGACAAATTAATGGATATGGCCGTGTTTTACATTCCGGTGGAGCCGACCTTACGAGGTCGCTTTTCAAGGCCGCTTTTCAAGGTCATAGGTATGTAATAACCTATGAGCTGAAGACGGGAATTTCAGGTTCACACTACAGGTATGAGAAAACAGCCGTATTCATGCATGTGTTATATAAAGTATATTAATAATTTATTTTATAGTCCAGGTATCTCGTACGAAAAAAGGTCTTCTCACCGTATTAACAACGGCAATGCGCGTTTTTTTTGCTAAAACGGTTTATCAAGGTGTCCTGGTGAAAATTACAAGATTTCTAGAAATGGCTACCATGCGTCCCGGAAATATTTTTAAAAAAAGTTTCAAAAATCCTGTTTCGTAGACTGACTAGCCCCATTGCATTTAAGAGCAAAATGTTTAACAGCGAAATTGAACTATAGAGGAAATTCTGATAAATTAAACAAAGAAAACTATCTCCAATAGGCGCCGAGTTATGATTTTTCAAAGAACCCGGATCTTTTTCAAAAAAGAGGCGAAAGAACCCAATTCTGAAGTTTGTATGTATACTTTGAAACATGTTAATTTTACGAAAAAATGTTCTGGATTCTAATTAAAGTAGACACAATTTTGAGTAATTCGAAAGAAAATGCAATGACCTAGCCTCGTATTCAGTTTTTTCCAAATACTTCGTTGCAGGGTGAAGCTACGTAAGTGGTGCCAGAGAAAAATTTGAAGGGCAGGAAAATTATGCGTGAATCTAAAAAAAATATAATCTTCATCAAGAGTTTAATCAAAACAGCTCGTTTCATAAATACCCTACAGAAAAACGTTAAGAAGATAAATTATAGATGGCTAACCTTTGCGTATATTAAGAAAAAATGTTTTAGCTCTTATAGATCACGACTTATGACCATGAAACTTTAACCCTTTCCATTCCGAAGGCTCTGTATATATGTACTGAAAAATATACTGCGGCCGTCTTTGAGCATTTTGGTGGCATAGATGTATTTGTAGTTCATTGCACTGAAAAAAAGATTACTTGTACCAAGTGAATTTTACTTGGCTGAAGTAATACGACATATTGGTCGGAGGGAAATATTAATTGAAGACAAAAATATACATTTTAAACCAAATGAATGACTCATTGTTTCAAATGAATGTGACATGGATTGGAATGAATATTTCTTTGAAATGAGGAAATATGAATTGATGGAAATAAATATATTTTAAAGACAAGCAAATATTTCTTTGGCCTAAACCATGCGGAAGTGTAAAAAGTAGTTCGTACTTCAATTGTAGTACATATTTTCCTAAATGAACAACTGGATTCTTTCAGCTTCAATTGTAATTACACTGTTATTATTATACATATTTAATTTAAACAATTCACATAATTTAAAATCGTGATGAACCTGAAACACATAAATTCAATGAAAAATCCACCTCCAGCAGGAATCAAACTTGGGTCTGTCGAGTGAAAAGTCCACAGCGATCACCACGACCCGTATTTAACCCTCACCATAAATGCCAAAGAAATATTACTTCAAATCAAAAACATGGATTTAACAACATCTTTCTTTAATCTAAAGAAGTATTGAATTGAAACAAATTACGCAAATATACTTTTTTTTTCATTTACAAAAATAATTACTTCATTGGAATAAATGTTTATTTGTTATGAATAGTTTAATTCTAGTAATCAAATTAAATATTTTTTTCATCTAATACAATAAATGTTTATGTGAACACAATATATTGTTGATCTAAATGAATACTTCATTGGTATTAATGCATGAACTCTTTGTAACAAATAAATATATGTTTAATTTAATTAAGATTATTTTGAATTAAATCATCATTTCTTTTATTTAATTAAACCTAAAGACTTGATTCATGTATGGAAAAATTAATTGATTAAATTGCGTCCGAATCAATTCAAAGAATCGAACTCATTGAATCAAATACATATTTCTTTGAACAACTAATCAGATTTCACCGAATCTAGACCTTTTGAATTAAGGAATCCATTTTCTTGAATGTAAGAAATATTGCTTTGAATCAAGAAAATGTAGCCAAATAATTCATTTCTTTAGATCAACAAAAGATATGTGTATGGTTTAAATACGAATTACTACTGTTAAAGAATATTTTCTTGATGCTAAGAAATAGGGTTCAAGTAAATGCATTTACTTCGTTCCAAAAATTATTTATTTCAGCGTACAAGTGTACAAGTACACTGTTTTCTCCTTTTTTTTAAACAATACATTGTTCAACCATTTTTTAACAATAATTGTTTCCTCTGCGATGATCAGTTTATGAATTTTTGGCATTTTTAACATAAAATAATACAACGTTCTAAAACTAATCCTTTTAATAACATTTTTATAAATAATAAGTATACAATGTAAAACCTGTTAATTTGTATATTTTTTTCTTCATTCACTTTTGACAACAGATATTCTGGAAATAATTTTCACAAAGTATATACATAAAATATGCACACAATTAACCGTGTGAAGCGTATTATTTAAACAATGGTTGAACAATTTATTGCTTTTTAACAAAAAAGGAGAAAAAAGCACCTATTGGAGATAGGAGTTTTTTTTTTCTCAGAATTTCCTGTAGTTTAATTTTGCTGTTAAACATTTTGCTCTAAAATGCAATTGGGCGGATCAGTCTACTCAAACACGATTTTTGGAACTTTTTTCAAAAATATTTCCGGGACGCATGGTACTCATTTCTAGAAAACTTGGAATTTTCATCAGGGCCCCTCAATAAACCGTTTTAACAAACAATGTAAATGTACCAGATGGCTGGACTATTAATCTTAAAATTGATTACAAAGTGTGATGATTATGGAATGGGAATCTAACTGATTTTGAAAATGTCCGCCCATTTCATAGAAATTAGATCTAATAATACAGTAAAAACTACGTAAACTGAAAATAAGTTCAACCAAGTGAAAGGACAATAATTTTATACAATTAAAAAATGAAGTCTATCCCTTCATTCAAGAAAAATACAAGTAATCATGAACTGTTATCTCATTGTCAAAACCAGATGTAAGTATCATAAAAGTATAAGAAATTTGATAAATTTCACTCATGAAAAGGACTAAAATAAGGTAACATTTTAAAATATTATTTAAATTGAACCGCGGGATCGTAGAAGGGCATATAAAGTCTGATAGCTGGTGGCGGGAGGGCCCCTTGGCATTTTTAATAACATTTACAAATTTTAATTTTTTAAACATATATTCTTATTCGAAATTTAAAGGCGCATCTTTTTTTCCTCTTGAAAAAAGTTGTAGCTCTGTTCATTCTTGAAATAATGGCGAAAAACACGAATTTTGAAAACTGAAAAAATTCCGTCTTTTCTCACTTCAACTCGCTCTAATTCACAGAATATTAAAGATTTCTACTTCAAATTTGGAAGAATTATATTTCAAAGTATACTTTAAATGGTAGAGTAGTTTAAATTTATTTGTTTTGTTATGAAAAATTGTTAATAATGTTTTACCAGGTAAGTATACGAAAATGGTTTCAATATTTTCAATCGCAAAGTCTATCGAGGTAAATTTAAGCTATCAAAAACTTCCAGCGGATGAAATGTTTACTAGAATTCGTAGAAGTTTTCTGTGAAGTTTTACTTCAATTGAACAAAGTGTTAATAACCTACGAGTGTTTTATTCTCTCGATCAATGCCGCGAGCACATGTCAGAGGCGCCTTTTAACTGGATAGACACGGCCATCTACGAAAGTTGGAAAATTGTATTCTTCAACATCAATTTCTGTGTTTTTTTATAATAATATACAGAATTATTTCTAAAATAAAGTATAAGCCGGTTAATTTTTTTATGTAGTTCATAGTTTCCCAATAATAATAATTATGCTCTATTTCTTTCTCCTTCTTTCTTTCTCTTTCTTGTACACT
>CAKNWW010161145.1:0-11005 GCA_932074435.1 Andricus kollari | reverse complement strand
AATTTTCACGTCTGTTTTTCCTGTGCTATATTAACTAATATGCCGTGAATATTGTAAAAGTAACATCGTACGTTTCAGATATCACATTTAATTTTATATTTCATTTCATAGTTAAATACTTTTTCATAACCATTTTTTAATTTCTAAGGCAAAAGATTTCTTTGAAATATAATTTTTTATTTACATAATTTTTAATTTAACTTAAATTGATAATCATGAGTCATAATACAATTAAAATAAAAGTATTTAATTTTAATTATTTAACAAAGAGAATTCCCATTTAAGAAAATGCATTTGTTAATTTATATTTTATAATAATTCTATCCATCCACAATTTATAACTTACAGTGATTAATGTAATTTTATTAATAAACAAAACTTAAAATTCATGATTTCTAAATCGCACGAAAAAATCACACTGTGTATACATCCATATATTAAAAATTATTCATAACAAATATCTGAAAATTTATATATCAAATCAAATGTTCGTGAATATCAAAGAAGGAAAAGCTTGACGCGCGCAGAGAGCGCGCTTTTTTGCTCTAGTATACTTTGACATCACGATGCATACGTAGGTTATGTTCGTATGTGTTTTTATTTTGTTGGGTGTATATCACGTTCCTGAATTAAAAACGAGAAGGAAAATGGCATCAAAAATACGAAAAGGATCTAGAAAAAGTAAGTACTACAATAAAATTATTATAATGATTTATGGATTACTTAAGTGAGGAATAACGTTAATTTCAGTGAAGAAATGTTCAAAACACAAGTTCAAAACTTTCAACGCGTGTTGGCATCGTTGACATGGCAACCGCTAGTGCGCATGTGCGTGATTCTGACACGAAGGTTTCGGCCGTGGCAAGCATTAAGGAATTCTTGGACGTTGTTCGTTCCACTCCCCACTTACAGGGATACCACTCCTTACTATTCCTTCGTGGCTGGGTCAGGAGTCGCAGAAGCACTCTTTCTCTCACTCCATCATGTAAAGATGTCATACATTCATCTAACTTTATATTTTTCACCAATGAGAAATATCTTTGCAGACGGAGAAAATACTAGAGTAAGATAAAAGTATAACATCATTAAATGGTAAAGTAAAGGAAAGAAAGTTTATCCGGCTGCTCACTGACGATTGTACGAAAAAGTTTCTGTAGGACGTTATAATAATAATAATAATAATAATAATAAAATGCAACTTCAACAAAAATGCATTTGACGTATTGGGCTTTCACCATTTTAAGCCTGAGAGCAATATACGTTTTTTCATTTTTGATGGTAAACTCTAAGAAAGCATCCAGAGGCGCAGTCCCATAGAACAGGGATCGGCAGCGAGGGTAAATTTGGAGAGTCCAGCTCTTTTAAAACGTGTGGATCGCTCGCTTCGTCTCTCCCACCAAGAGTCTCTACTCTACTCTAATAGTTCGGGGTGGTGGTAAATTCTGACGTCATACAATAGAATTAACCACCACCACGAACTCTTATGGTGCATTTATACCTCTGTCCGTCCGACCGGTGCAGGCAGAAAATTCATAAGAGCAAAAGAGATAGAGAGTACTTTTTGTCCAATTTTCCGCTCTCTATCTCTTTTACTCTCATGGACTTTCTGCCTGCACCGATTGGACGGACAGAGGTATAAATGCACCATTAGAGTAGAGTAGAGAATGTTCTATTAATATAACTCCATGGAACTGTGCCCTCATTGAAAAAAACTATTCATTTCATGGTGTAATATGGCGATTCAAGATAGCCGTTTGCTGGTACATGAACATTTCCACGAAAATGCTTGGGACTAATAAATTATTTCACTGGGTACACTTTCCTTATACTTCGTGCACAGGGGCCGCTTCAGGCGGAGGCAGAGTAGGCGGCCGCCTCCGGGCGCCAAGGGCAAGGGGCGGCCGCTTAAGGAATACTTTTCATATACTTAATGACAGGAATAAGAATTTTAAAGTTTCTCAAATTAGTTTCTAGGAAAGTCTAAAGTCTAGATTTAGTGAGTTAATTATATTGCTCTGATAATAAAACAAATTTAGCAAGTGCAGGCATCGACTAGAAACTAGAAAACACTGTAGTGTCTGACAAACATTTGTTGAAAGAGGCCCAATTCAGGTCTCTTATTTTTATTACCTCAAAAACTAATGTGGTAGGAGTTTTTAAATTTCACATTATAAACGAATTTTACCGAACGGCGAAGAACTTAGCAGAGACTCGTTACTTTATTCGACAAAAACAAGCTCGTTGTTTTGCTTTTCCTGTAAACTATTTGATAATACCGGTATTAGTCTTAAAGAAAACAGTTTTTTTGACTGGAAAAATATTTCCAGAGCCTTAGATCGACATGAAGCAAGTAGTATTCATATTAAAAACTTTCAAGAATGGAAAAATTTGTCCACAAATTTAAAAGCTGATAAAACGATTGATGCCTCGGAAAAACTTTACTATCAATAACATATCACCTTATTTATTATTATAAAAGTCCACAGGGATAATAATTTGTACATATAGTTATTGGTTGTTATTGTTAGTGACAAAATATATCACCAATAACGATTGCTATACAGTCTTGTGATAAAAAAATATAATTTGTTGTCAATCACATATCGATTTTGCCATTTTTTCCGATATCTTTATCAATATAATATTTTCTAAATAAAAAAAAATAAAAAATCGGCAACACGAGGTTTAATAATGAGTACTTCCTTTTTCCATTATTTCGAAAACTGAGATTTTCCCATTTAAAACATTAGGTTCATTTGAAAAGCCCGGGGGCTCGGTTCAAAGTTGATCGATTAAAAAAAAAATGGAATTTCTTTTTCTGGAAAACAAACAAATTGGGGGGCGGGGGTGATTAGCAAAAATTGAATTTTTGAACCATCCAGTGTGAATACAATTAAAATCAACTTTAAATTATGTCCCAATAATAACGCATGCAAATTCTTGTTCAAAGGAAATAGTTTTTCTGGCCAGAAAAATATTTCCAGAGCCTTAGATCGACATGAAGCAAGTAGTATTCATATTAAAAACTTTCAAGAATGGAAAAATTTGTTCACAAATTTAAAAGCTAATGAAACGATTGATGCCTCATATCACCGATTGTTCGATTCTCAGAAACGACACTGGTATAAGGTTTTTACTTTTACAGTTGAAATGGTAACATATCTTGGTAAACAATGTTTAGCATTTCAAGGAAAAGTTGTTAAGTTGTACGAGCCAAATAATGGAAATTTTTTTTAATTAATTGAAATGGGTGCCAAATTTGTTGACAGTATAGCTGAACATTTAAGGAGTAGAAAAATGTATATTAGCTAAGTATTATTTGGTAATACTTGACTGTACTCCTGACAAAAGTCACACTGAACAAGCTAGTATTGTAATTCGTTTGGCTTCATGCCCTTTGAATGGACCTGTCGAAATTGAAGAAAGATTTCTAGGGTTTGCTTCCATAGAAAATACTACTGAGAGGGATTGGCCGAGTTTCTAGTAGCCACGTTATAAAGGGTTTGGATCTGCAGATAATTAATATTAGAGGTCAATCATCTCACAATGGTTCTAGCATGGCAGGAAAAAACGTCGACGTACAAAAAAGAATCAAGGATATAAATCCGCGTGCTTCCTTTGTTCCATGTTATCCTCACACTTTGAATTTAGTAGTGAACGACTCTGTTGCCGAATCAATCAAACGCTGGGCAATTTTAATAACGCACTGCACACAACTTACTTTAAAGCCTTTAAGCGACACTAGGCGGGGAAATAGTACTGGTGCTGTGAAACTTCTAAGGTACCATATAGGCGAAATTCATGAGGCGTTATTTGAAATTTACAGTAACGTCAATTTAGATACTGAAGTTAGACACATGGCTGAGGGCGCAGTCCCATGGAGGTAGATTAGTAGAATAGTGGAACAGTTTTGACCAATGAAGTGTCTGCCCAAGCACGAGCAGTCACCTCATTGGTCAAAACTGTTCCACTATTCTCCTAAGCGACCTCCATGGGACTGCGCCCTAAGTCAAAATTACAAGATTTCAAGTTTCTATGCTTAGTAGTTTTCTGGCATGGTGCTTTATTCAAAATTAACATGACTAGTAAAACAGTATAAAGTGCTAAACTAAATGTAAAGTCTGCTTTAAAATTCCTTCAAAAATTAAAGTCCTACTTGGTAGAACGTAGATCTGATTCAGGGTGTAACAAATACTAACTAACTTACTAACTAATATAATAATAACAAATACTAAGGAATTGGCAGAAATTCTAGGCTTTGAAGGAAATTTGAAAGCTGAAGCACAAATACGTAGGCGACGAAAAAAGATCAATTTTTATTACGAGCATGATGATCATGTAATAGATGATCCAATTAAAAAGTTTCGCGTTGACTGTTTCTACCAGGCCATCGATACAATTATTATTGTTTGCATAGAAGCACGGTTTCAGATTCTTGATGAATATAATAATTACTTTGGATTCTTATGTAACATCTATCAACTTCGAATGATGGATTATAAATCTATACTGCGAAATTGTAAAGATTTGCGATTGATTTTAACTCATGGAAATGAGCGCGTCATCGATGCCACAGCTCTTCGAGATGAGCATAGTATACTTCTACTGCATATTACTGAAAATATGTCACCGATTGAGGTATTAAATTACATTCACGAAAACTGCCTAACGTCAGTTTATCCAAAACACTTACGTTGCTTTGCGAATGCACCTTACTTTACCCGTTTCCGTCGCAAGTGCTGAAAGGTCATTTTCGAAATTAAAGATAATAAACAATTATCTACGTAATACAGAGCAAGATGAACCAATGTCAGCTTTAGCTACTACAGCTATAGAGCAGGACACACTAGTTGACTAATCTTAATCGCTTTTGTAAAATAAATATTTCATTCAACAATAACAAGATCTACTTCACATGATTGCTTTCCCTTTAAAAATAATTCGGATATAATGTAGAAATTCATTAAACTATTAATTTATTTATAAATGATGTATTATAATTATTAATAATTATTCATTATGATTATTGTTAATAATCATTATTTATTAAGATTTATTATTCATTTATTATTATAATTTTCAATTAGGATAGTTATAAATACTTTGATTCGAAAACTCATATTAAAAGGGGCGGCGAATTGAAATTTGCCTCCGGGCGGCCGATAGTCTGAAGCGGCCCCTGTTCGTGCAGGTTTCGCACCAATCCCACAGCTTCTGGTACACCTCCTTATGATCACGTGTAGCGAAATTAACGGCCAATTTTCATGCACCAGTATTCGACGCCATATTGCATTAACGGCGTATGACGTCATGCTCCATCCGTATAATCGACATCTAGCAGAAACGTAACAGGAATTATCGTTCTGGTTCAGCTGGACCACAAACAGGATTTGTTTGAGCACCAAAATAGTAGAATCTTGGTCACTCTCAACTCTTACCGAGACAACTTCGTGCAACTTCATGTCACTCGCAAATATTCCACATATTTTGACATCTCGATGCATATTTAGGTTAGGTTCATTTGTGTTTTTATTTTGTTAGGTGTATATCACGTTCCTGAATTAAGAGCGAGAAGGAAAATAGCATCAAAAATACGAAAAGGATATAGAAAGTGTAAGTACTACAATAACATTACTATAATCATTTATGGATTACGTAAGTAAGGGATAAAGTGAATTTCAGTGAACAAAATATTGTAGGTTATTATGTGAAAAATTTTTATATTTTACGAGTTCAATAAACACAAGTTCGAAACTTCCAACGCGTGTTGACATCATTGACATGGCAACCGCCAGTACGCATGTGCACGATCTTGCTCCCAAGTTTTCATTCGCGGAAAGCATGAACGAATTCTTGGACGCTGCTAGTCCCACTCCCCACTACAGGGATACTACTTACTATTCCTTCGGGTGTAGCACACTGTTCCCCTTACTAATGCTTCGAAAGAGATCCTCTAGGGAGATTGGAGAAACAAATTCTCCGTTTTTAATTGGTTACGTTTAACCCGGAACCGGAAGTGCAGGTTGGGTTTACGCACAGTTATTTCTTCATATTTTTAGGTAATCTTACCAGTGGTATTATCAAATATTGGCTTCTGCGCAACCAAGAGGTGCGCGCCTTTGAAAGATACTTCTGATTTCGGATTAATTGTGATGCGCAATAATAAGTCTGTTTAAGCTTGCGGATATTGTTTCTCAAATTTCCCTCGAGAATCTCTGCGGATGACGGATCTCTAAATACTCTACACCAAAAGTAAAACCCAGTAAATAACCTTTCCGATAGAGATCACTTTTTTATGCATACGTGTTGGAAAATAGCCCTTACAGCAAATGGCACTTACTAGGTTATACTTTCGGACAGCCCTAAAAGCACGGAACGTTCCGCCGGAACCTTCGGAACTTTTCAGAGGAAATGTCCAGCAGAGAGACTCCGATACTGCGCTGTAAGTCAAAAATCGAACGGTCCTCTTTTTCCATCGTCTGGTGATATAGAAAGAGAGGTTGCTTCGATTTTCGACTTCGAAACAGCATCGGAGTCCCACTGCAGGAATATTCTCGAAACGTATAAAATGTCTGATGCTTAAGAATGTTCCAGGAACGTTATACTGGGACCTAAGGGGAACCTTCCGTTATTGTTATTATCTCGTAAACAGTAAGAGATAGGTAAAAATGGATGTCATTTTTGCGTTTTGAGTACCGCATATACTACACTATAATATGATATGCATATCATAAACTAACATCGATTTTGACCTATCACTTACGGTTTACGCGACATTTATTGATAATAATAACAATAACGGTAATTTATATTTGGAACGTTCCTCGAATGTTCCCAAACGGCGGACATTTCACACGTTCCGAAAGTTCCCGTGGAACGTTTCGGGAATGTTCAGTGCTATTAGAGAACAAAATAGTTTCTCTTTTACCCTAGTGGAAAAAACCAGAGATACCTCTAAGAATAGCTTTTATGACAAGGTAATGTCATCTTGATTTTGTTAATCTTTGTTTGAAAATTTTTCGACTCATTACGATCGGACCTCTCCTTCTGCCATATGCGATACACAACGAGGTACGATGGAATTCAAAACGATCTTTTTGAAACATTTTATTTTATTGTATGAAGTAGGCAGAGAGCGTCTGTTACTTTTGAATGACAAGTCATACTTAGCGTTTCGAAACAAACAAACTCTCTCTGTCTATCTCATATGATAGACAGAGAGGTTACGAAATGATCGTTTTAAATTCGATCGGACCTCGTTGACTATCTCATATGGTAAAAGGAGAGGCCCGATCCAAATGAATCATCTGAATCCCAAACCACAGAGAATACCTTCTAATTTAAAGGCCGTGGCCACTTTTGAGAGCTGTCACAATTATTCTCTGTTTACCCATCAGAGCAGGTAATAGCAGACAGATTACTTCGAGCATGGGTAATATTTATCTTCTACCTACACCAGCGAGTAAAAATCCGAAATTACCTGCAACAAAACTTACTCCTAGCTTTTTCTGTGATTATGATTCAGTGTTATTATAAGGTTACTCGAATAATAATTCTCAAAAATAAAATAAATAAAGAAACAAAATAGATTAAATAAAGCTTTGGAAAACAAACCTGAGAATTTCAGGTAACTTGGGATAAAGAAAAGAAATATGATAATAATTGATCTGCTATTTGTCAGATTCAGGATCTCCCTGATAGAAACTGATTGTTGTTCTTTTATATACTCTTGAGTTTAGTTATTCTAGTTCTTGTGAACAAATATAACTCTTTGACTTTGGTCATAGCCGACTTTAAATCAGTGATAATCCAGTGTTCTATATTAGACTGTGGTCCTATCTAGTGACTTTTCCGACTCAAATCAAAGAAATTCGAAATTTTTGAACGTACAATGTTCAATCTTAATGCTGCAATCAGGCAGCTAACGCAAAAGAAAAGAAAGTCTTGAAGTAACGTCTAACTGTACACCCTAGAACTA
The DNA here is from genome assembly GCA_932074435.1 of Andricus kollari. Lineage (NCBI taxonomy): Eukaryota > Metazoa > Arthropoda > Insecta > Hymenoptera > Cynipidae > Andricus > Andricus kollari. The sequence goes on along the minus strand of CAKNWW010161145.1, from coordinate 3,027 downwards.
CACGAAAAAGCTTAAACAAAGTAATGTAAGTAGAGATACACGCAAAAAGCTTACAGATAACTATAGCCAGAAGAGCTACGCTAAACTTCCATGAAAATGGCTCATGACTGATTAAGGCCTGAAGGGCAACACAAAAACAGCTTAAAACTAACTATAGCCCTAAAAGTTACAACGAACTTACACGAAAATGGCTTATGACTATTTAAGGCTTGAAGGGCAACACAAAAACAGCTTAAAACTAAGAAACGAAATCTAATGCACAGAAACTCCCTAATCATCTCTGGACCGGAGTCGCTTCAGGATGGCGTCCGCCAAGGTCTGTGAGGGGGATCTGAATTCAAAACCAATCTGTCGCCCGTTTAACAGGTTCCCTAGGTCACGCGTCCTTGTCACGTTGCCGTCCTCCAGCCTACTTTCTGTTTCTGAGCCGATTACTACGGCGGGATCCTTCCTCCTCCTCATTCGCCTCTTTGGCTTCGGGTGGAGCGGAATCCTTGGTCTGGCTCCTTTGGAGCTTTCGGGGTCTACCTGGACCACAGAGGCGGAAGAGGTGTGCGACTGGGATACCAATGGTTCTCCAGCGAGGTCTTCCTCTTTTGTGACTCGGAGGTTGATTGGTATTAGTATTTGTTCCGGTTTGCGGCGGATCTCCAGTGGTATTGGTTTCAATCACAGTTCCGGACTCACCTGAGCTTCTGAATTTTCGGGGTCTTCTCCTCTTCCTTCTGGGCGGAATTTCGGGGTTTCCGGTCTCGGGGCTTATACGGGCCAGAACGGGGCCGTCTGAATGTGGGCTCGTGATATCGGGAACGTCATGTGGCTGCTATGTTTCCTATGCCACCGAAGCTTTTAAACCTTTTGCGGGCGGAACTTCAGAATTCTCTCTTTCGTCTCCAAGCCGCGAAAAAGGACCTTCGTTAACAAGGTTTGGATTAATCGACCAGTAGTGTTTTAAATCTTTAATACGAGCTTCCTTGATGATCCCGGACTCATCTTGGATTTCATAAACTACCAGAGATATTACTTTTATAACCTTGAACGGACCGGCATATTTCGGGGATAACTTTTTCGCGACATAATCTATAGCTGAAGATAAAGTATGAGTCCTGCGCCATACTACATCACCTACTTGGTAGCGAATATCTCGTCTCCTGCGATTATAGTACTTCGCCTGACAAACAATTAATCCTTCATTCCCAATCCTCTACAGCTAACGGCACAATATCGGGGGCTCCCTCCTCCTGGCTTTTCAATGACTTTGCCAGTCTAGGCTCTCTACCATAATTTAAAAGTGCTGGCGACACCCGAGTGGAACTATGTACGGCCGTGTTGTACGCGAAGATGAAATCTGAGAGGTGTTTATACCAACTCCGATGATCGCCTTCTACAAAGGATGATATCATCGTTTTTAACACTCGATTTAACAGCTCAACCGGATTATCTTGCGCATGATACGGTGGGGTAGTCGAGTGCCTAATTCCCAATTCCGCCGCGGCCTTTGAAATTAACTTGTTCACAAAATCGGTGTCATTATCAGTGAACAGGACTTCGGGGGTTCCCCATCTAAAAATAACTGTTTCCTCGAATGATTTTTGGACATTAACGGCATTTGCTTTTCTTAGTGGTAGGAACTCGATCCACTTGGTAAACATGTCTTGGAAGACCAAGACATACTGGTAACCAGAGCGACTGGTTCGATTACCCGTTAACCCATCAGACCTACCGGACCTGCCTGGTCCACCTTCATCTTTTGGCAAATGTTATGTGCTCGAACGTATTTTTCAACGTCATTGAACATTCCGGGCCAATAGTAGAGCAACGAGAGACGTTGAAAAGTCTTATAAACACATAAATGTCCAGAAGTTGTGGTATCGTGTGCCTCACCAATAGCCCTATTCCGAAGCTCCAAAGGTAAGACCAGTTTCCAGGCCTCCAAATCAGGCAGTAATGGGTCAGTCAAGTGGTCAGGGCGATGACCGTACAGTCGATTGCCTTCTAATTTCCAATCCGAAAATTTGTATGGCATTTCTTGGACCAGTTTGGTTCTTCGAGTGTACCACAGATCATCGGTCTCACCAATAGCACACACCACCTCAGAGTCCGGTTCAAACATGCGCGACAGCGCGTCTGGTACATGGTGAAAGGCACCTTTTCTGTGTTTAATCTCGAAATCGTATTGTAACAGCTTAAGGGCCCTGATCTCCCAGTAGGATCTCTTAAGTGATAAAGCCATCGGAGACTACAATGATCCGTAATCACTACGAAGTGATAGCCCTCCAAATAAGGTCTAAACTTTTCGACTGTCTATAACACCGCTAAGCATTCTTGCTCCGTAACGGTATAGTTTTTCTCGGCGCCTTGCATGGATCGACTAGCAAAGGCTATGACGTGTTCCACGCCATCTTGGATTTGGTTGAGGACGGCCCCCAGACCCGTACTACTTGCGTCCTTTTGTAAACAAAACAGCAAACTGAAGTCTGGTCTAGATAACGTGGGAGCAGAGATTAATGTGGATTTCAATTCTTGGAAGGCCTTTTCTTGGTCTTCCCCCTGCTCGAACCTTCACAGTAGTAGGGAGTCAGGGTGCATTCCCGTTTTATCTACCAAATAATAATGATAGTGCCCATTGCCAGGTACTGGAAAAGCAGTGAATTCCTTACACTCATCGGGGAGAGGAATCTGATGGAATGCCTGACTAAGGTCAATCTCAGAGTTATATCGTGCGGACGAGAGCTCGTCTAATATTGTGCTAATATTTGTCATTGGGTAAGCATCTTTCTTGGCTACCTCATTTAATTTTCTGAAGTCAATACAAAGCCTATAATCTCCGTCAGGCTTCCTGATCATTACCACTGGGTTACACCATTCGCTTTTACTGGGACTTATTATTCCTTCAGCTTCAAGCTTTTGGACCGATTCTCTTGATGATTCTTCAACTCTAGGAGAAAGTCGCCGATAAGCTTGTCTGATGGGAGCATGTCCTTGAATATCGATATGGTGTTCCACCATGTGGGTGGCAGGAAGCTT
>CAKNWW010161124.1:0-10280 GCA_932074435.1 Andricus kollari | reverse complement strand
AAAAAAACATTGCTGCTTCACACAACTCGAGCGGTAACAGTTTATCGCCACCACTTTTCTTCATTTCGGTTAAATGAAAAAAGATTCAAAAGAATTAAACGTAATTAAAATAGCGAATTCCTGTTGAATCAGGATTCTTAACCTCCTGTTTGGACGTATTGAAACGTATTCAATTTCATGCAATAGGAATAATAGAGGTTAAGTGGGATTTTTACTAAAAAGGCGTACAATTGAAAGGAATAATAAATTCACACATAGTGCACTCCCGGTATCTGCCGCCTGACTGTCTGTAGGGGAGTAAAATTGCAAGAATTTGGCACTTAGAGAGTAGCCCCTCTCTACTCGACGTTGGGACTCCCACGTTGGCACATGCGTAGGCTAGCGCAGAGACTCCCAGGCGTCTAAGTAGGAGGCACGATGGTGTGTGCGCTAAAACACGTGTGGAGGACAGCTGGAACACATGGAGAGTGCAGATAGAAGGAGTGTACTGTACTACGTATCATGTCTTTTGAAGTCCTCTATAGATTCAGATCTTGATACCATCAAAAACAAACAGTTTGCAGTAAGTATCTACATTAAATTGGTATTCCTCTTGTAGCACAAACACATTCGAACCCCTACTTTTCACTAGAAGAGCTTTTATTAATGCTATATTTAACGCTTATAAAACTAAAAAGAGGATGCGAGACAAAATCGGTCAGAGGCGTTGCGTCAGAATGCGTCAGTCATCGATAGGAAGGCGTATTCTGTGTACAGGCAAATTATATATTGAATATCACCTATTCCTTATTACCTAAATTGTATTAATATTTTTGTTACAAATCATGAAAAATTTGAATATTATTTTAAAACTTCTAATTCAAAGGTATTTTTAATAATAATAACACAATTCCAAACAAGTCCCTTTTTAAAATTGGTCCGCGCTGATATTTGACGGAATGGCTTTTTTTCCCCCACAAATTATTTTCATTTTTAAAGACATAACCTTAACAACAAAAATTTGATCGCAACCATAACCTTTAAAAAAAGACCGGAAGAATTAAGACGAATAGAATGAGGCATTCCGTCCATTTATTACAATCGGGGTTCGACGTAATTCTGAACTACGAAAACACTCATGAATCCAGAAAGTTCCACAAATCGGATTTCAATCCTGGCAGACCCAATTAGTTTTAAATTCCTTCTTAATCTTGTGTAGTTTACTAGATAAACCCTGCTATGACCGCTTTGACAAAGAAACGTTTTTCATAGATGTAAAATGTAAGTTTTACCTTAATTTGCACGTCAATAAAGTTTCTACGTTTCCGGATTAGGAACGCGTAGCGTGTTTTGACATGCGATAGTAAGGTTATCAAGCGGTACTTGCGACTTGGCAACACTTCCTATATGCTCCATTATCGCTGAATTATTTATAATTCCGTTTTCAGGGAAATAATGTTACTTTATTTCAGTTGATATATTTTCTTGCATTTTTCAAAATTTAAAGCAATATTTTGTTTACTTTAAAAGTATAAATATAAATGCAAACCAATTAAAAAAACAATGCTTTTTCAACTGTTTTGCGTTATTGTATTTTTGCTGTTTAAAATCAAGCAGTGTAGGGTTTTTAACATTTAATTTATTGTTTTGTTTAGAGTTTTACGGTGCTATATTAAACCGTGTTGATACGATTTAAAAAAAGGTTTCATATTAACAAAATTGGTTAAATAATCAATCTTTATATTTCCCTCATTTTTTCAATGAAAAGCAATCGTTGCTCTATCAAGCAATACCATAGTTAATAACATTGTAATTCATGAAAATGTAATTAGATATTTTATTCCAAGACCTCTCTTTTCATTCTGATAGCAGCTTGATTAAATCTAAATATTTATAGAACTTTGTGAAATGTAACAATGCTAATTATATAAGAATATATAAAACTCCATGGTTATTGATATTTTACATTTTTACTTTAATGTAAAACAACTACTTTGACTTCGACAAATAGGAAAAATACCTGCCGTAACTGTATTACATGGAAAATTTGTAGGTTTTATGAACAAAGGAAAATAAATTAGACGGATGTAGCTTTGGAAAAACTTTGACCTGTTACCTGTCTATAAAGCCGTCGCCGTCTCCGTCGCATGCTTGAAACAGTTTTCTTACTCGTTCTTCGTCACAAATGGAGCCTGCCTCGCTCTCAGCATCCGCGGTTTGAGACATTCTCAGTTAACCTCGATCTCGGCCATAGCGAGGAACCAACGGCTACCCAGCTGGCTCTTCTGGACTCCAGTCATACCTCATTTGCCTGCCGTCTCATAAATCTGAAAAAATTGATTAATTTAATGAGACAGACAATAGTATACCAAGAACAGTTACTTATGCGTAAATGGATTCGAATTTAGGAAAAATATCAGATTTGGGGACATTTTCGGGAACATTGGAAAGATATCCACATTTTCTCGTCTATTAAATCTGCTGAAGGCTCGTGCACCTCTCAGTATGCTTCACAAACCAACCATTACTCTTTCGGTGCATTTTCTTGCCGAGTAGTTCTTGATGGAATTTTTGAACTTCTGCTTTCTTCACTTCGGCTTTCAGAAGTGAAGCATCTAGATGGAGTAATGCACTTTCCTCACTTCTGATGCTAAAATTCAGGCCAAGGGTCTCGGCCGCTTGCTCCGCGGCTTTGTAAAGGAACGCTCCTTCGCCAATCATCTCGTGGTTCCTGACCATTTTTAGGAGAGAATCTCTGTCATTGGCTACGATATAAGCTGTACTTAGAACAATTCGGTTATGAAGAACTGGAGATTCAGAAGTCCGCGTCCGCCTTCAGGGCGAGAAATGTATAATCGCGGAACTGACGAATTGATATGCAAGCTTTTATGCATATGCATGATCTTACGTGCGGTGACATCAAGGCCATTAAGTTCGTTCTTCGTCCATTGAACCAAATCTGTCGTAGAAGATGCTTGTATCTGCTTTGGAGAGACTCCTTTGCTGATGTTACGTCCTGAATGCGGCTTTGAGGCCCGCCCATGTATGTATAGGTCTCTCCAGTGTTAAGATGTCGGATAACACCCATATCCACAAGCTCAGGATCCTCGGGAACGCCAACAATCTTTTCGTTCTTCAGATGAATTTTGGCACATTTATCCAATCCAAAGTCCATCCCAATCTCTCCTGTGTACTTCTTGGCGATATTTATGGCAGATTGAAGTTTGCCTTTACCAGAGGCATAGAGCTTCAGGTCATCCATATAAAAAACATGACTGACCTTATGCTCGCGCTGGTTAGTGTCGCCACAGAGGCATCCAGAAGAATTTCGTAGTGTGAGAGATGGAGGCCGAAGTGTGATGCATAAAAGCAAAGGGCCCCTCTGGAAGGTGACGTTGTTTATTGTCACACGATAATTTCCAGATGAGATAGTAAATCTAGTTTTCCAAAGAGGCATCAATCTCTCTATGCATCTCACTATGTGTGGATACACCTTCAAGCTTTCTAACAGGCAGATGATGTTGATGGGCTGCAGCGTCTTTGCAAACACACCTGTCAATTAGCAGGTTCTCTCGACAGCCTGCTACACCCTTTTTCGAGCCACGTTGTTCGTACATCTCACGCCACATAGGCTCAATTCGCCGAACAATCCTGTTGTTTAGGACAGCTGTAAAGATCTTATACAGTGTGTTCAAACAAGTTATTGGCCTGTAATTCTCTGGGTTGGACAAGTTGCCTTTTTTCGGTAGGAGTATAGTGCGTCCTAACACCAGCCACTGCGGAATGGGCGTCTTTGACTTTAAATACGAGGTGAATATGCAGGCCAAATGTTGGTGTGTAGAAGTAAACTTCTTCCGCCAGAAGTTCTTGATACAATCTGGTCCAGCACCGGAAAAGTTCTTTGTTCCTTTAAGTGCTTTTTTCACCTCTTCGGCAGTGACTGATGGACATTTGTCCTCAGATTTTATGAGGTTGTCACAAAATTCCTTGAAGCGGATGATATTGTCAGTATCTTCTTTCAACTTAAGTGTTTTCGGGATCTTGTATACCTCTCTCCAAAAAGTCTACCTCGTTGGGCTTGGGTGGATTTTTGAAAGAAACAGGGTGATCACTTAACAGGCGAGATGGGACAGCGAGAAACTTTTGATTCTTCCTGATCTATCTCTCCCTCTTCTGTATTCTCCTCCTTGCGTCAGATGACAGCCGTATTTTGTCAACAATATGCTGCTTGATTGTCAGTAGCTTTGACTTGTATAATGTGTGATTCAAGATCCTCAGTTCTTGGGCTAACTTTCGAACCCTTTCTGTGAACGGTCTACCAGATGTTATGTAGTCAATCACACATTGAACACGGGACGCATTCTGTCTTGCCCATCCAATCTTCTTGTTCAGTTGATGTAAGCATCTTTTGGTCTTTTGATCCATCGTCGGTTTGAGCTTTCGATTTGAATCAGCCAAAGCTCTCGCAGCACCATAAACTGAGCAATTGATGGTCCAGAGGTCGGATTCTTGCGACATTTCTCCACGAAGGGAGGCATCCATTTCAGCCAGATCTTGGGGTTTAAGAGGAACTTGCATGTTAATGTTCCTTCTTGTCCTGAAATCGTGATCATCTCTCAGAAGGTGCCTGCTTTCCGCGGTTGGTCTTAATGTCGCTTCCTTATCTTCGGCTGCAGCTTGATCAAGCAGCGGTTGGGGAGGCGCTCCGCGTACATATCCATTTATCCAGAGGTAGACACGTTGATTTCGAAACGATTGAATCGAAACGTGCTGAAGCTCTGGGTGTTTTTGGCGAAATGTGTAATCGCGGAACTGACGAATTGATATTCAAGTTTTTATGCATTTGCATGAGCCTACATGTGGTGACATCAAGGGCCTAAAGTTCGATCTTCGTCCATTGAACCACCCCAAATGAGTAGAGTAGAACCGGGACGGCAAGCATGTTAGTCGCAGATATCTTGTTCAACGCCGACAGATTGGAAGACCAAATCTGTCGAAGAATATGCTTGTATCTGCTTCGGAAAGACTCCTTTACTGATGTTACGCCCAGAATGCGGCTTTGAGGCACGCCCAGGTATGTATAGGTCTCTCCAGTGTTAAGATGTCTAATAACACTTACATCCACAAGCTCAGGGTCCTCGGGAACGCCAACAATCTTTCCGTTCTTCAGATGAATTTTGGCACATTTATCCAATCTAAAGTCCATCCCAATCTCTCCTGTGTACTTCTTGACGATATTTATGGCAGTTTGAAGTTTGCCTTTACCAGAGGCATATAGCTTCAAGTCATCCATATAAAATACATGAGTGACCTTATGCTTGCGCTGGTTAGTGTCGCCACAGAGATATCCAGAAGAATTTCGTAGTGCGAGAGATAGAGGCCGAAGTGTGATGCATAAAAGCAAAGGGCACCTCTGGAAGGTGACGTTGTTTGTTGTCACACGATAATTTCCAGATCAAATAGAAAATCTTGTTTTCCAAACAGGCATTAATCTCTCTATGCATCTCACTATGTGTGGATGCACCTTCAAGCTTTCCAACAGATAGATGATAAGTCTATGAGAGATTGAATCGAAAGCTTTCCGGTAGTCAATCCTGGCCATTGACACGACGCGTTGATGGGCTGCAGCGTCTTTACAGACACACCTGTCAATTGCAGAACGACTTCAGGCCCGATTTCTAAATTTCATTTTGTGGAATTTATTATTTGAACAAATAGAACGTCAACATTGGACATTTTGCCTGCAGCCTAGGCTCTCTCCTTAAAATATGCTTTTTAAAACAACCGCTTACTCAGACGTAAAATTGTTATGGATGACTGTTTATTTAAAATATTGTTAATGACAACAACAATTGCGAGTTGGTGCAACACTTTCCTTGATGAGATATAACGACTGAAATAGATGCAACATGATTTAGCAGAAAAAAAATGTTTTCCCTATGAAAAACGCTGTTTTCTGTTTTATAATATTGTTATTAACAATACAAATACTTTACATTTACATTTTTCTGCTGCTATTTATCATAATTTTGAAATAATTTAAAGTTGTTCGAAAAGAAAAAAATGTACCAACAAATAATACAATTTGTTTATTAGAATATTCATTATCATCTTAATTGTTAACTAATGGTTATTTTCCATTCTATATAATACGCTTATGAGATATTTAGGCATTTTCAATCAAGATAAAGTTTTTTGTTGCGGTTGAGCACCGTATGGAAATAATTGTTTATATAAATTGTTTATAACAACTGGCTTGGATCGTCAAGTAAATATTTATGTTCCTAAAGCTTATCTGCAATAATTCTGATAAACAGCGACTTCTCTTGAGTCTTTTCTTGGGAGAAAAAGAATAATATTCGTAAAATGTGCCATTTTGACGTTCTATTTGTTTAATAATAAATTCCACAAAGTGAAATTAAAAAATCGGGCCTGAAGTTCTTCTGCAGGAATTAATCCTGAGCATTTAAAAAAAAATATGAAAATCGGTAAAGAATTGTGGGCTGTAGTGGATTATGAACAGTAAATTCCCGACTCCCGCTGTGTGTCGTACGATGTAATTGTTTATTTATACTGGATAACAAATAGGGTTGAGAACAAAATTTTCTAACATCTGGACTCTGTGTAATTTTTCCCGTAGAATCGAATGGTACTATTAATTTTTTCGTAACTGACATTTTAAACCAATTTTCAACTAAAATTGTTTAAACAATCGAAAATTAAAATTCTTTTTCTTGAAAAATCATCTTGGTCTCAAATTCTGACAATTTTTCGTTAGGATAGGGTGAGGCGAGATGGACATAGATCAGTGGTCGGCATGCTCTTGACCAAGTCAGGGTAGCCTGACCGGCCTGACCAAGGACCTACTTTCTGGTCAGGTACCTGCGAGCTTGGGCAGACCAACCCTTCCCTCAGGGGTCGTTTGTTGGAAAATGGAAGAAAATTTGAAATTGAAAGTTTCTTAATTCTGCAATCCGCGATTTAAAAGTGATGTATTTGGAATCTACATATTTTCCCGATTCCAACGACATGTAATTTGTGTATAAAAGTTGAAAATTTGAGAAGTATTTAGTATTAAATTGAATATTGAGCTAAAGTTTCTTGATATTAATCTCCTTCAAATTTTCAACTTTTCTATGCAAGTGATATATCATTGGAATCGGAAAAATTCGTAGATGCTGATTATGCTATTTTAAAATCGCTAGTTGAGAAATTAACAGTTTTTTAATTTCCTTACATTGACCTGCCTGTGGACAAAAGACCCTTGCTGGAGTAAGCTCACTCACACTGAGGTTCATGAACAGACCGAAAAGTAGTAGAAAAAATTATTCCGGGACGAACCTGACCATACCTGAAAAGTGAGTAAAAAGTTTGCCGACCACTGACATAGATCCTGTATCTACTTGGGATCCCAGGCCAGGAGGTCGGATCTACTCTGCTTTGACCCAGAACTGTCAAAATCCTTTACCTGATTCGAGCCGCTTGGAACCCTTAAACTTGAGACCTTAAACTTATACAAAAAAAGGGTTCCTCAGGTTCAAATTTCGGAACCGAGCCCTTCCATCTGGGATTTTTTTCCAAGGAGTCATCAATTTTCTCTCAGTTTTCCTTCGCAGTGACCCAGGATCGCCGTGCGATCCTGGGTCACACTGCACCTGTGGATTGTAGAGACCCCTGACATAAAGGGTAAGATGAGCCACTCAATTTTCTCGTAGGCTATCATTTTTTCTGTTCTTTGTATTAATATCAGAAAGAACGTTATCAAACTCCTTTTAAACAAATTTTCGCTTAATGTTGAATAAGTTTTGAAAAAACGAGAGCTAAATTTTTAAGACCTGTATTCTATCTTCAGGGATGCCAGCGGTTCAGTCGTTCAAATTTAGGGAAAAAAGGGGATTTTTTAAAGTGTAAGGGGAGTGAAAATACCTTAATAAATACTAGATTTTTATGACAATTGGTATTTTATTATTAGGAACTTTTGATACGTCATTTCCGCATATCAGTATCTCTTAAAAAAATGTAATTGCATCAAAACGACATCTTCTAATTAGCAGATAGTTTCTTTCTTTTTTTTTCTAATATAGCAGACCTAACTAATTCAGACTTCTTTTTCTCGATTTTTGTGGGCAATTGCTCTACCTTGTTTCGCTTTTCTTTTTCTTTTTCGTACGCAACTTTCCTAAACTCATCATAAGTTCCTGAACCACAATGCCTGTTAAATCCTTACCTACGACACCATTTAATGTTTTTTGTATTGAATCAGAATTTTTCGTAGCTTCAAAACACGCTTTTTCGGCATTTTTTAGATCAGACTGTAAAGTTGCAATGTCCTTTTTTCCTTTATAATATTAGCTAACAACGCCTTTTATATAGCACAAGACTAGTTACTTGAATTCGATCGAAAAACTAACTTTTAAATACAGAAACCATGAAAAAAAAACAATAAAATCAATCTTGGACATAAGACAAATACAAGTAAAGATTCTGAAAATGTATTGACATTACCTGAATGTTTCTTCCAGTTCAAGAATCTACTTTACATGGAAAATACAAATGTTTAAGTAATGTAAACAAGAAATTATGAAAAAGAAAAAAAATCTAAGTAAAAATTTACAGGTAGATCACGTCTTTAACAATGTATCTATTGTCACTTACCTTAAAACCTAAAACACGTATCTAATACTCGTTTTTACATTGCAATTTATACTTAAATATTTTTCTCAAGACTTCTTCTTTGTTCTTATATAGATATACAGATATTTCCCGCAATATTTTCACAGACACACGTTAACAACCAATCATATTTACTCCTTACTAAAATAACCAATCACAGTCTTAGAAAAACGAATCTAAACTTTGTGAAAAAAGGGGAAATTGGGTCAAAATTCTCGATTTTAGGGATTTAAGGGGATTTTTCAAATTTAAGGGGGAAAAAAGGGGAAAAAAGGGGATTAGGGAAAAAAGGGGACGGACTGGCATCCCTGTATCTTGTATTTTTTTAGAAAGGCGAAGAATCACACAAAATCACATATTAGATGTTCTTCCAGAGGTTATTTAGATAGTTTATTTATTAACATTTAATTTTTAAACAGATTTATATATACTTGTTGAAACAGAATAGGTGAAATAGGTGAATTTTTATTTTGCTTGAAAGTATCATATGGGGTGGAAAAAGCCACTGTTCTGGGGTGGAATGGGCCACCTCTTCCTGTGCATTAACCCAACCACTTATCAGTAGGTTAGGATGCATTCTTTCATTGTATCAGATTATGCAGTGTGTTAGTTATGGTACAAACGTATAAAACACTTATTTTTTCGACATAAATTCTCAGAAGAAAGTATGACAGCTGCACTGTTATAGGTATGTATTATAAAATAATATAAGTTGCTGGCAACCAGAAGAGAAGCACTAGTTTTCTGGCATATCTCTCAAGTAACTTCGTTCGAAAACTCGTAAAATGCTATAAAAATGAGAAAATCATTGATGTAGTTGGAAGATACGACAGATAAAAAAAATTGCTTAAAACCCCAATATATATGAAATTCAGCGTCATATAGTAGAACACTGTAGCGTTTGGGTGTTTTTACATTATCATCTCAATGAGAAGGTATTGGTTTTATGTGAAAAATGACTTTCGCAGATTCAATCAAATGTCGACGTTTTGAGGCCCCCTGAGTCACAAAAAATGATTTTTACGAAGGTGTCTGTCTGTAGTATCGTGAAGGCACGATAAAATTAGAAAGATTGAGCAGATTGGATTCTGCTTTGGCACACTTTTTGAAAGCCTAAAAAGAAAGAAAGAGTTCGTTAACCAGCTATTTTTGATAAAAATTCAAAGAGTGAGCACATTTTGAAAATTTCTGAGACCCCTTTTTTCAATATTTGAAAAATCTCTGTACGGTTATTAATATTACTCAAAAACCAAAACAATTTATCCCAATGACATTTTTCGATAAAAAAAATGATGAGAGTTATAGCATTTTCAAAAAAAAAAAAAAAAAAAAAAAAAAAAAATTAACTTTTTAAGCCGAACAACGCACGATATGAAAAAAAGTCAGGAGGAGAAAAACGTTTTATTTTGAGAGCCCTACAAGATTATCATAAGATCTTTTTGAATTTTTTCGAAAAGCAAAAATTCAAATTTTGATCGCACAAAACATAATAAAACATCAGTAACTACATTTTGCTGTCAAACTATGCGAGATAAAAAAAGATGAGGATATACAAATCGTGTATATAAAAAAGATCTACAAATTTGTTATTAATCACTTTTTGATAGGATGCGTAGTTTTTGTTTTAT
>CAKNWW010161099.1:0-11563 GCA_932074435.1 Andricus kollari | reverse complement strand
GCGAGGGGAGAACAGCAGGCACTACACTTCGTTGGACTCCCGTTCACGTACGCACGGCTGTTTATACCGCGCTCCTGATTGGTCCAGCTTAAACATTTAATAACACAAAAACTAAAACTTCAACTGATTTTTGGAAAAGGAATTTTAGAATTATTTTTTAAATTTGTATACAGTCATATAAGTCCGGACACTTGAGTCTGGGACACCCTGTATAAAGGCATCCATTCTGTTAAAAAAAAAAAAACCTTGGTTTAGGGCAAGTTGTTGATGTATATTGGGCGCTAGATAATTATGTCTATGCGTGTATTCTCTCTGAGCCATTACGCGATAAACCATTAATAATGTGCTCGATGGGTTCGTCGGCATCTCCATGATATAATCGGCACCGGTCAACCATGTCTTGATGCAACACGTGCTTTTGATCATTTCTGGTGTTGACAACCCTCTCCTGAATCGCAATGACAAATCCTATTGCTTTTCAAAAAACATGACGATCTTCTTCAGTTAGATATTGGATGCCTCACTATCCACTTCATGTTGACCTAACGTTATGGGTTGCTCGTCGTGGATATCTTTTTGGCTCTATTGCGTTTCTAATTCCTCTATGGTTTCTGCCCTGATATTTGAGGCCTTCTGTGAGCACAAATTTAAGGACGTGTAATTAAAATCGGCTTCACAGATGGTGTTGTAAAGCGCAACATCTCGCTTGCTGTAAAAATAGTCTAGCAACTATACAGGGTGTCCCAGACTCGAGTGTCTGGACTTATATGGCTGCATGCAAATTAAAAAAATAAATCTAAAATTCCTTTTCCAAAAATCAGTTGCAGTTTTAGTTTTTGAGTTATTAAGTGTTTAAGCTGGACCAATCAGGAGCGCGGTATAAACAGCCGTGCGTACGTGAACGGGAGTCTAAGGAAGTGTAGTGACTGCTGTTCTCCCCTCGCTCAACAACACTGCGCTGGACTCACGCTCTCGTACGCACGACTGTTTATACCGTGCTCCTGATTCGTCCTGCTTAATCATTTAATAACTCAAAAACTAAAACTTCAACTAATTTTTGGAAAAGGAATTTTCGATTTATTTTTTTAATGGTAATATAGCTATATAAGTCCGGACACTTGAGTCTGGGACACCCTGTATAACTTGACCCACACCATTGTTTGACATCTACAACACCCCTGTCATCTAGGGTGGTGCAAAATTTTGTTTTGAATTTCATGTGAGACCACTCGGATTCTCAAAGAGTATCAAAAAAAAAAATTTATGTATAAATTTGAGCGAAATCGATTAATATTTAGAGGTTGCTTAATGCAATTGTTTATGTTCGAAAAATCACACACCCTAAATGTATTGCTATAAACAAATATGTGTATTTCATACAAATATCAATGAAAATGGCTGAATTTTTGTTTGCTGCCCCTTAATGATTGCTCTAATAAATACTGTTGACCTGATTCCGAAAAATTGTTCATGATATTTAATAACAAATTATTGATGAGCAAATATGGCTTAGTTAACAAATAATGTTTGCAATCATTTTTTTGTTCGAAAATCTGTAAAAACATTGGTAACAGGTCTACAAACAATGATCTATTTGCTAAAACACTCACCTTCACTGTTACATATTATTATTTTTCAGAAAATATCAGATCTTTGAGTTATTTTCCCGACACATATACCGGAAGATAAATTTGATTACCATAAATAGGAATATTGCTAAAGTTGATGGGATAAATTATAACTATTTTGTGCCATTTTTCCTGTTTTTAACGGAGAACGGAGTTTTTTTATACAGTTGAGAGAGGTACGAAAGAAAAAGTATGATCACAAAACATTCTCAATAAATTTACTGTATTTCTTATTAAGAATTCGTATAGAGCATGCGATACGGTGAAGAATAGCAGCAGCTATAGCCAGCGCCCTCTGTTTCAAGAAATGCGAAGCTCGGGTGAAATTCCAATTTATTTGATGTATTGCTTTAAAATATTACAGATATTACAAGTAACATAGTGGAATCTACATAGGAATGATCCCAGTATATTTATTACTCAATAGCCAAGAGGTATCGTGAAAATGGTAATTTTTATAATATGCGGGCTTGTTCAATAGTTTGTCGGCTCATTTCATCTTGCTAGTGTTCATACAGGAATTGCTTAAATAGAATCCATTTCTGCGAAATTTGAAACAGTTTTGCATGATTAGGAAACACGAAAAGTTCCTTATTCAATATCGTTAGATGCATAGAAAACGATACATTCTGAAGGAGCATTTTTTTTTGGCATATTTAGCAATGAGGGCGAGTGAATAATTTTTCGGAATCGGGTCAACATTATTCGTTGGAAAAATCACTAAGGGTCCAGCAGAAACAAATTCAGCCATTTTCATCGATATTTGTCTCAAATACGCCTATTTGTTTACAGCAATGCATTTTCTCTTTGAGAATCCGAGTGGTCTCGCATGGAATTCAAAAATTTTTTTTGCGTCATCCTACTGTCCCCTCGTTTCAACGCGGATGGTTCCGTGTAACCTTAGAAGGTCATTTTTCGACCATTTGATGAACCCAAAAGAGTACGTGAGGACAGGGGTGGCATACGTTTGGACTTCCCTTATTTTGTTTGCCGAGTTGAGGGAACTTTTCAGAAACAGTCTTAGTCATGTAGTAAAGGCAGTCATTAGGCTTTTCGTAAGTATCGTATGCTGAATACCCATAGAATCAAGCATGATCAGATATTTATATGAGTTACGCTCAACTATTGCCTAGATGTCATTCTCGTTCTCGTTCCCTAGCTCTACGGTCCCTAACTCTCCTCTGATTAAATGCACTATTCTGCATTTATCCAATCCGAACTCCATGTGAATATTATTGAAAAACTACCTTGTGGCATCGATCACTTGCTGCAGTTTCTGGTTTGAACTAGCATATAGCTTCATGTTATCCATGTATATAAGATGGGTCAGTTGATTGGTGACCATCATTCGTTAGCATGTATCAAGTGATTTGATAAGAGCAGTATGCCTAATTTGACATAGTGGGCAAAGTCTGGGTTTTCACCCCACCATCCACGGACTGGGTTGCAGCGAAGTGCATGATTGGGTGACCTACAGCTTAAGGTGAGATACGAATCACTAGAAATTCGGTGAAAGTACATAGACAAATTTCCAGAGATATCGGCTCAGGGATTCGTTCGGTTCTGGCCTCGTTCTACTACTGGGATCAAGAAATTTATATGGTGCGATTAAGCAAAAAATGTATGGGAGAGGGGATAGATTTTAGATTAATCGAAAAATCGCGCGTTACTTATTCAAACAACATGCTCATTCCACAACACCGCTCAGCCACGGGTCACTGATCCATCTCTCGGATAATCATCCTAGATGGAAAACATCAAGAAGTTACCGTCCGTTACGATTTACACATAAACACTTAAGCTGACTAATAAGTCCATAGGAAGATACATACTCTTTAACCCAGCCACATCCACTAAGTTAAGCTCTACACGTGTGCCTATAAATATCGAAAGTCTTTCGTTCCAGGCGTTTATCATTCCGCTGTCACTCTTCGTCACACACTTCTTGTAAACAATTCCCCTCCACATATAGATATCCCTGCATAAAACTTTTGCTCCATTTATATTCATACATCCTTTCATACAAACTCTTGGTGTTTCTATGTCCTTGGTACGCCCAGGTCTCGCTGCCGTATAGCACAGTGGGTGCCAGTAGGAGAGACCGGGGCAAATGGGGCACTTTTTTCAATTGATTTTTCATGAATAAAATTTGTTTTTTCTGCAAAAAAAAATATATGAAGTGAAAGGATATACTCTTAGCTAAAAAACTTTTTTTTTCGCAAATGAATTTTTCTCGGGAGATGGTTTTTTGGGAGAATAGGCTGAAAAGTAGAATACAACGCCGAAACGTCGAGAAAAACGTGTGTATATTTTTTATGTTTGCAATATAACCTCAATCGCCCACACTTTTCTCTGGGGGCGCTTGAGCATAAAAGTGCGTTCACACAAAAATTGGCGGGCTTTTCGAACAGAGGTGGGACGAGCGACGTCCAACAATTCGTTAATGTTTGCCAGGAATGGAAACTTGGGAGCATTATCGTGCACATGCGCAGAGCTGTTTTCGCAGTCGCATGTTATACTCACTCCCCTATGTTATATTTTGACATCTCGATGCATGTGTAGGTTATGTTCGTTTGTGTTTTTATTTTGTTGGGTGTATATCATGTTCCTGAATTATAAACGAGAAGAAAAATGGCATCAAAAATACGAAAACGATCTAGAAAGTGTACATGCAATCCTTAAACTTCCAATACGTACTCTTTAAATTTTATTGAAACATTCACATTTACAATTTAATTTTTCTAAACCGGCAGAACAGAAATGTTCCAAGCACAAGTTCGATACTTCCAACGCGTTTTGACACCGTTGACATGGCAAACGCCAGTGCGCATGTGCACGATCTTGGTCCCAAGTTTTCATTCGTGGCAAGCATTAACGAATTCTTGGTCGTTGCTCGTCCCACTCCCCACTTACAGGGATACTACTCCTTACTATTCCTTCGTGCTTCTACTAATGGCTCCTGCTCTACCGATAACCTTTCTAATGATGCATACTGTTTTCTTACCCCTTCTTTCAAACACAATAATTTTTGTTTTATTTACGTTAATTTTAAGACCCATGTTCTTCATGCTAGTAGTCAGTCTGCTCAACATTCTCTGCTAATGTGGTTCATGGTGCAGCACTGAGCCGCGTACTAGACCCTCTGTTAATGAGATACGAATCTCAATAAAAGAAATTTTGTGAATACGCGAGCGGTCTATAACTTTTAGGTAGGTGGTAACGTGTCCGGCTTTTGTGTCTTCAATCTCCATAAAATTGTTCTAAGTTCAAGTTTCGAGTGTTCGAATCCTGTCACCTGATGATAATTTTTATTTTATTTTTTCACTGAATGAATTTTACTTTTTCGTGTGTAAAATTACCGACCGAATTGGAATATCGCAACAGCTGTTATTGTAAAATTCATCGCTAGGTGGATTTTTACAAAATTTCGTAAACTTACTCTGACACACGAAGGTCCTTTTATTTACATCGTCCAGCGATGTAAAATTCAATCGATTTTTTTTACAGTGTAGGTCTCCACTAATTCCAAAGATTGGGATAGCAACCGAAAGATGAAGCTGCCGACGAATAAGCCCGTTCAGGAATAAGATTTTTCTTAAAATGTTCAGCTACTTAAAATATTTCTTTTAAATAAAACATTTGTAAATATAATGTGGCTGAGACTAGAAAAATAAAGGAAGCCAAGTTGGGGCCAAGTCGAGTGGTAAGTTAAGCTCTGGCCGGGTTAGGCGTTTCATTTGTGGTTTGGTCCTGTCTAAATCCCCAATTTGGGGCCAAGTTTGTCCTAATTTGGGCCCAACTAGCGCCATGACAAATTTTCCACACGGGTCATGCTTTCAGGACCACGCTTACCACCTCAACAAATGCACAGAAAACTTTTTTGTTTACTATCAAACTTTTTTCTGAGATGTGCCTCAAGCTAAATATCTGATCCGCATATGGTCTTTCTGGCATAAATACACATTGGACTTCCCAGATCTTTTCTTCTGTTATTTCCATGACTTTACGAATAAGTATGTTTGGAAATATTTTGCCTATGGTACTTAGTATGCTGATAGCTCTCTAATTATTTCATTTGCCTTTATCATCCCTTCCCTTGTAAATTGAAACTGTTCATCAACACTGATACAGTTTCTTAGTTTGTCCGTATACCATACACTTATGACCATGCGATTCTGTATTACTGTCCATGCACCCACTACATTCTTATTGTCTATATGCGTCTCCTAGTTTATTTGATCAAAGCTTTCGTTTATCTTATTACGAAATTCTCTATTTGTATTCGCGTCTGCTTTCTTTTTAGTTTTCTTTCTCCTCCATCCTTGACCTAAGTTCGCATTTTCAAATCTAAGAGTTAATGAATTATTCCACATTCAGAACCTTTCATACCCCTTGTATCTGATACTAGCCCTCTCAGCCTCTCATCCGTAACAACAAAGTCAATCATGCTGTGATGATATTATATCATTTTGATCATATATCATATCAATCAAGTTATAAGGAACCCTTAAGAAGAGTTCTTTTCGAGTCTTAGTACTAAAGGATGCCAACTTTTACTTGAGCCACAATATTACCGAACTCCCAGTTTTTTCTGTGCTTAAAATTTGGACGCAAGTTTGAGCGCTTTGACCGCTCGCAAGTTTGAGGACGCCTAGGGCGTGCGACTGTTGGTTCTCGCGCTTCGCGCTCGATGATGTATTTACCTCGAACTACGCGCTCGGTCTTTGTACTTCCCCCACATTTGCGCCCAGAACTTTTAAAATAAAAAGGTCAAATCATCGACAACTGTAATTTGGTGATTGTGAATTTTTGTTTGTTAAAGCTCCTTTGGCTTTAACGAACACATTCTTATCACGTATCTCGTGCTTCGCACTCGATTTTTTCCAAAATCTGAACTTTTCTACATTTTGTTCAACACTATTATATCAAATGTATATCATATTTCTTTATGTATCTCAAGCTGGTACTGCTTATTCAGATTTTGCAAAATAATGTACAAATTTTATTTTTCATGATTACTTCAATATTTGCTCCTTATTTAAGTGCACTAATTTTTATTCTCAGCTACCCTGAAAAATCTATCATTTCAATAAATTTATATTATCACAATTCATAATATGCATTGGTATTGAAACATACGTATTTTCATTGTCTTGTTTTTATAATTATAAAAAGTGTGCATTCTACACAAAATATGTTGTTATTATACATTTTATTGCAACTTGTGTCGTTTCTTCATAAACTTAATTTGTTTATTTTCAACGCTATTTTTGATGATTTAAACTGAAAATACGCATACTAGTGTAAAGTGGTTCTAAGCAAAGTAGATATAATTTGGGCGAAAAATTTTGTTAAGTAAAAACTTAGCGTTGGTTGTGTCCTTTTTCCAAAACGTAAATTTTTTATTTTTGATGTATTTTTATAACAAGAGTTTATAACAAATTTTCAGATATTTTTTGGTTGAAGAACTTTTGCCTTCTCATTTTTTTCGTCTCTTGTGTTGTTTATTCAAAAATTTAATATTTTTATTCTTATTTTTTTACCATTAAAAAAACGTCTACTCGCCTTTTCTAAAAATTGTAAATAACGAATTTGTAGATACTCTTTGACTGAAAAACTTTTACCTATTAATTTTTTTCTCTCCTTGTGTCATTTTCCAAAATTTTTTTTTTTTTAATGTAATTTTTTACGATTAAAACAAAAACTAAGCGTCCTATCGAAAAATTGTTAATGAAAAATTTGCAGCTGTTTTTTGTATGAGCAACTTCTGTCTATTCATTTTTTTCATAGCTTGTGTCGTTTGTCCAAAAATTAAATTTTTTAATTTTTAATATTGTTTTTCACGAATAAAACAAAAACTACGCATCCTATCAAAAAACTGATTAATAACAAAATTTGTAGATCTTTTTAGGTGCACGATTTTTGTCTGCTTATCTTTTTTTGTTTCTTGCATAGTTTGACCGCAAAATGGAATTTTTCATTTTTCATTATTTTTTGTACGATCAAAATTTGAATTTTTGTTTTTTCGAAAAAACTCAAAAAGTTGTTGTGATATTCTTGTAGGTCTCTCAAGAATACATGTTTTCCTCCTCTTGACTTTTTCTCATATAGTGCTTTGTTCGGGTTGATATGTTAATTTTCACTTTTTTATTTATTTTGAAAATGCTATAACTTTGATAATTTTCCTTTGATCTAAAAATGTTGTCAGGATAAATTGTTTAACTTTTTAAGTCCTAATAATAACCGTGCATAGAATTTTTAAATATTGAAAAAGAGTGGTCTCAACATTTTTCAAAATGTGTTCACTTTTTGAATTTTTATCCAAAATATCTGGTGCACGAACTCGTTCTTTCTTTTCAGGCCTTCAAAAAGTGTGCCAAAGCACAATATAATTTGATCAACCTTTTGAAAGTTATCGTGCATACACGATACTAAAGACTACAGACTACAGACAGACACCTTTGTAAAAATCGTTTTTCTGATTCAGGGGACCTCAAAACGTCGACATTTGATTGAATTCGCGAAAGTTATTTTTCACATTAAACCAATACCTTCTCATTAGGATGAGAATGTTAAAACAACAATTTCTTAGATTTGAAGAAAATGTATGTTTGTATTAATGACATGTTTTTGACATGATTCCAATAAATTGGTTGCAAGGTTAACAGAAAGAAAATTTCTTTGAATTTCAGAAACCTTTTACTTAAGAGTGTGTTTATATGTGCACCAAACAAAATTCTTAATAAACTTCTAAAATAAATTAAGTGACAATTAAATATTTCAGCACGTTGGAAGAGTCCTAAAAATATTATTGTGGTATCAAAGGAGCCGACCATTTTTCTTATATTTAAAATTTCAAGAGTCATGTATGTAGTACATAATCTTCGTGAACGTGTTTTATCTTCTGCAGGCTGTGGCAGAAAGAGAGCCAAAGAGCAAAACAAGTGCCTTAAAATATTAGGCAATCTTAGCAATATTTAACAAACTTCCACTAGTAGACATCTCGGCGAAGGCCGAGAAGAGACATACTTGTGCGGTATCAAGTTATACAGTTGCTAGATATAGGCGGCCGGTATCGACCGGAGAGCCAAGTTCACAACCAATCCTCGACTGCGTGCTAAAACCACGCCCTTTATTTCGCGCTTGCATTGCGAACATCTCGCGAAAAGAGAGGATTAACTGTCGAGAATCTAAAACTTTAAGAAACTGGGACTAAAGCCTAGAATTTCAGATTGCAGCGCTATAATTTTATTTATATAAGAGCACATTAATGATAATCGATGTGTGTACAATTTTTGTAATGAATTCTAAGTCTTAAC
Organism: Andricus kollari; assembly: GCA_932074435.1. Lineage (NCBI taxonomy): Eukaryota > Metazoa > Arthropoda > Insecta > Hymenoptera > Cynipidae > Andricus > Andricus kollari. Next base: position 2,616 of record CAKNWW010161099.1, on the reverse strand, counting down.
TTAAAATTAAATTTATAAGAAAGAAGGTACAACCTTAAGTTAACTTTTGATTTTTTTAATTTATTAAAAAGGATGATAAGATTACGATATCCGTGGCAACAAAGTTTTAATGCGGATTCCCACAGGATTTTTTGCGAGTAACACGAATCTGAAACTTTTAAATCGATATCTGAAATAGTTGTCGATATATTGATTTTCTTACTTTTTTTAATTTACATAATTTCTTAATGTTGATTTCGATAGCGGATTTTTTAGGCAAAAACGAATCTTGAGATCCGGTAAAAGGTCCAAAGGTCTGGATGGACGGAAATTTTAAAAGTCAAAAAAGTAATTTTTGAAAAATATAGGCTTGTAGATAATCACGAGACGGAACTTTTTTCTATGTTCTATTTTTTGATCGGACAATTATTTTTAATAATAAGCCTGATAAACTAAATAAAATGTGTCCCCAAATTCAATTAGTTTTTAAGAAATAAATCGTCGTAAGTTGGGCAAATATTATTGAACAAGTTTCAAACTTGATATACGAACGAAATATTACTTGGCAATGCTTTCAAAATAAAGAAAAAGTTGAAAATCGCCTATGATTTATTAATATTTAATTGCAAAATGAGACAGATCGGTAACCCCGTTTTTTCAGTTTCGCCGACAAAAAGTGTCGAGGGAACTTTAGAGTTGATACAACTTCCAGTGAGACATTGGTTCCTTGCTATTAAAGGAAGATTTGTGGAAATTTTCAGATCGATTCATTGAAAATTGGCGAAAATATGCATTTTACAATTAAGCATGAGACACCGCCACCGATAGCTCCGTGAGTACTGAGCACCATCAGACAGCGGTCTAGCCGTTTGGCTTTCTAGAACTCAATATTTTCAATCATTTTTTAATGTTTATCTGTAAGCATCCCTAGGGTATATCTCGTTCGTACATCAAGTGTGAAACATTTTTAATAATATTTGCCCAACTTACGACGATTTATTCCTGAAAAGCTAATTATATTTGTGGACACATTTTTTTTAGTTTATTAGGTTTATTATTAACAATAATTATCCGATCAAAGAACAGAAAATATAAGAAAGTTCCGCCTCGTCATTATCTACAAGCCTATATTAAAAAAAAATAATTTTTTCAGTTTTAAAATTTCCGACCACCGAGACGTTTGGACAATATGTCTATGTTAAGGGAAATAAAAACCGGAGGGGGGGGGCTGGAAAAGGGGAAATAAATTCATAGGTTTGTAAATGTTAGCGGTGTTTTACACGAACTGTAGATATGGCTATTTTAATTTGGAGGACATCCCTGTAAAGGGAAAGGGTGCGGCTGGGGTTGGGTATCGCCGAAGTTATTCTACTGCCGAAAAGGTATATAAATAGGGGTGAGTGTCGCCAAAGTCACTCTACCCCAGAACCGAGTGGAAAGATTTCATGGCAGTCTAGAAGATCTGGTCTGGCCCAGGACTGGCGCTGATCATCTATTGAAGACCAAAAAAATAAATTAAAACAAAAAAAAAATAAGAAAGTCCAGCCTACGAATGACGGGCCTCCTACAAGTGGCTAATCACCCACTAATTAGGGGAAGGACAGCCAATAAGTAGCAAAGGATCATACGGTTTGGCCTGGGGCTAGCAAAACACTTTTTGCCAGGCCATCTGGTCTAGGCCGGCCCAACGTCATAAGATTTTTTCACACGGAGTGAAGGGTTACAAGAAACGGGGCTCGAAAGGGGAAAGGTTGTAGCTCGGGGGTGGATGTCGCCGAAGTCACTCTTCCCAAGAGATCAGAAGTGTAACAGCCGTGGAGGGGGGGGGGGGCGCTTGGAAATATTTTCAATATAAAAATATCGATATCTCGAAAAATATTAAGAATATCGATTTTAAAGTTCAAGATTCGTGTTTCTCATAAAAATGCCTATTAGAATCCAGGTTAAGAAATATATGAGCGCTGTCTGTCGGATCTCGTGCATTGCGTTCGATAATGTATAATGTATGTGTTAATGTATAATGTATAACGTTTAACGAAAAGATTCTCATCATATGTCTCTAGCTTCGCACTCGATTATCGTATGTCCAAAACATGAAATATTCTGTATTTTGTTAAACCCAATTATATATTAAACGTATGTTATATTAATATATTTTCCTACATCCGGGATGTTGTTGAAATTTTAAATGACTGAGTCAACCACTCTAGGATAGGGCCAAACGTATGACATAAATTGATAGCATCGTCGTTAGAAACTTTGATTGAAACATTTTTAAAATGTAGGAAGAATCATAGAAGGTACAAAAGACTTTTAATGAAAATGTGAAGACCAAAGGAATAGAATTTTTGAAACACACATACACTAATGCTTCGAAGCCAGTCAATGAAATTTTGATTGACCGTCCCATCATTAAAGTTTGATAGAGCAAGTAAATGAAACTTTCGATGACTCCTGACGAGTTTTTAGAAGACAATGTTGCCAAATTAAAAAAATTATTTCGAAGTTTTATTTCATAATGTCATAGTTATCCACATAGACTTATGCTTAAGTTATATTTATTTTTACACTTTTCGAACACTGCACACACACACATACACACACACACACACACACACACATATATATATATATATA
>CAKNWW010161007.1:0-10906 GCA_932074435.1 Andricus kollari | reverse complement strand
ATGATTGCGTTCGGCCGGTCCGCCAGGGAACGTGGAATGAAGGCGACTTCAAGCATCCATAATCATGCTTGAAGTCGCCTTCAGCCCACGTTTCTGAAATTAAATATTTTGTGAAATATAAGTTATTCTTTGGAAATCAAAGAAAATAAACTGTTAATATATGTGTTATAAAATTTTTTCTTGTCTAAAATCAGAAGTTGTACATTTTATATACATTCTTGCGCTCTTTTGAATTAGAAGAATTGTTTTTAATTCCAATTTTGAATTGCATCACTGGTCCGAAACACACACTGCCACTCGCGAAATCGGGACGCCCTTCCTTATCGACCGCGAATTCAGGCTTCGAGTCTCAGCGGCAGTTTTGAAATGAGAAATAAAAATGCAGACAGCATCTGCAAATGCACTAATTTTATGGATAATCCAATTTATGATTGTATGTAAATTTATAAATTTCTTCAGTTTGAAATTATAATTTGAAAATATTAAAATTATAATTTTGAAATTATAAATTTATTAAGTCATCCAGCAATAAATTCAAAAACCATAAATTTCGAATTCTGAAATTTCCCAATGAGGCCCTCTGCAAATTTATTAACAAATTCCAAGTTTATCAAGTTGCCCAAGTATAAATTGCGATATTGCAAAATTTTTCACATTGATAATTCCAATATTACAAAATTGGAAAGTCTTCACTTTCCTTTATAAATGATAAATTTCGCAGTTCGCCAAGCAATAAATTTCAAAACTACCACAAATTTCTAGTTCTGATATTTCAAAACTGGGCGTCGCTGCAAATCTATTTGTGAATTCTAATTTTATCAATTCGCCAAACTATAATATTCGATATTACACTAAGTGACCGTCCGCGAAGAAAGGGACCTAACGAAAGAGGAACATCTATTTCACAAAACATTTAATTTCAGAAGAAATTTGTTGAAAAAGTAATTTAAAATAATTTTTTATAATGTTTTTAATATTTTTTAAGTATTCTCAAAAGATCCAGTTTTGAACTACGGCCAACCCGTGCGCGGCCCGAACGCAAGCGCAGTAGCAAAAGGCGCCCACGTTGGCTTCACACACACAGGACGTCTCAAATTTGTACCCACCTCTCTCCATTTCGCGACGAATTTCGCAAAATATATATTCACCATCATCAAGTCGTGGGTCTTCAGCTACAAGACAGCTCCAGCGATTGCTTCTGTGATGTCAGAATTGTGAGTAAAAAAATAAATTTGCAAACGGTTCTCGCCGTTCAAATCCTGTCGTCTGCTATCTTCAGATTGCTTCCTTTCGAAAAATTGATATTTTCATTAACAATAATAATTGCCTCCGCAAAAGGCTTAATTTCTATACATTTTATTGATCCGAGGCTCTCGTAAAACCTAAAATATTTGACAAGTTTTCTTTCTTTCGTTCTCAAATACTTGAGAAAAATTACATATTGAGTCAGTAACGTACCTATAATAACAAATTCCAAGTCCGATTGAACCAACACCCTTCTTTGACTATAGGTCCTTTAGAATGTTATCTAAACGTTTGCGAAATTTAAAAAATATTTTCCTCTCCTGAGTTGAGATAATTAGATCAAAGTTGAAGCCTTATACACGTAAAGCCTATCCCAAGCATAGGAAAATGTTAAATTTCGAACTCCAACTCGTTAACTATTCTTACCGTTTTTTTTCAAAAACTAATATATGTTAGAAGGGCGTTTCATAAAGATTTAAAAAAAATTTCAGAATTTTTATCCTCTTAGTTTGAGAATGAGAGGTATGCCAAGTTCGAACATTTTGAATTATTCGAAAAATGAAACAAGCACGTGGTAGTGTCACGACCTGACTTGAGCGCAATCTAGGAATTTATTTTAAACTAAATTCATTTTGCGCGGTTTTATTTAAATCTACTAATCGCCGTCTTATGAAGATAAGAAATCGGGTGAATTTAAGAGAATAAAATTAACTCAATCAGGTAAAGTTTATTACAGTCAGTTTACAAGACAAAATCGAAAATTTTTTAAGTCCGAGACCGAAGTTAAGTTTTGCATTAGGGAGACGAACTTCCCAAAAAAAAGGATGCAAATTGATCTGGTCAACATGTGTGAAAAAGCTGTTCTCTGGACCTCTCTGAAGATTTTTCCCACTCTAGAACCCGGGACTCTTGGGCGTTTACTTATGAATTCATTGGTGGAAATCATACCCCATAATTAGTTTTGACTCTTTAATTGGTTCGTGGTTTCCCCAATTTTGGTTGCATAGGCAGATCCACTTACGGCCCCTTCTTGGCGCTTTTCTCAAGCCAACGTACCCCATCAAGGTGAGTGCAGTCCTGTCACCCTGTCATATAAATTATACCGCACTTGAACTTGAGGTCTAGTTAGCCTTTTCACACATGCCCCGTCGCCCAGTCTTTTGGGTATTTTATTGTTATTAGCGTCTCCAATTTCTAATTCAGGCGAGACATTCTAGAATATGGTTTTCTTTAGTATGGCTATTAAAATGTCAAAAGTTTGTTTTCAATTCAATCTGGGAATTAAATAACTAATGCTTTCGAATTTTTATGTGATATTTCAGAGAAGGGAGAGATGTTTGCCTATAAAATATCTAGTCGTAAAAATGGTTCTCAGACTTAGAACAGAAATTGGTACTTGATACTAAACTGATTTTTCTCTTGAGCGTAATTATCTAAAATACAAGTCGCTATTATTTACTTTTACTCTCTAGCTATCCTTCGAGTCCTGCATAATTTCTAGCCCTTGTAATAAAAGTGATATTTATAACTAAAATAATGCCATAAAACGTGAGACATTTCCTCTAAGTTTCTTGACGACTTGTAGAGCTGTAAAATAAATCTTAAAGCTTATTATTTATGAGGCAAGACCAGTTTTTGAGTTCAAGTGCATTTTAAGAACGTTTCAAAATTATAAAATAACCCAGACCTAGGCTCGCTGTCTCATGAAATAGAAATTCTTATTATTAATTTTATTCTAAAGTCTCCTTATTGGATCTACAATTCTGCCACATTAATCTAGTTTATTAAAGTTCGATTTTCATTTAGATTCGAAGTTGCCACGTGACCGTAAAGGAATGGCTAACGTATAGAAAGGTGAAAGGATGGTTTGCGGATACGCTTTTAGTATGTTCGTTTTCCGCTATAAAGATGAGCGCACAGGTGAGATCATCACAGTAGCCACCAGGCAACGCTTTCGGAGCGCCTAGCGGGTCTAGCGCATGCGCAATAGTTTTAAATCTTTTATGAGAAATTTTGTTTTTGATCAATTTACCTTTAAATACTAATCGATATGTCATTTGCAACAAATGGCACGTTTTCATTTGAAGTCAAAGAGCACAACTGTCAAAGCAGACACCATGAAAAATGCGACGTTGCCGCTTCTACGCTGAGATCTTGCCGATTTAGTGTGTACTCGTTTGTATACACAGCTTCTCTATTTGTAGTATACAATCATAACCAAACATTTTCTCTTAGGTCTGACAGGAAATTAATGAATAAGACATTATACCGGCATAATTAACTAATTTTTGTCTTTCTTCGACGTAAATAAGCAACATAGTATACATTTAAGGGTTAATAAAACTTATATATCACTCAAACAGTATTATTTTCGGACACAGGCTTAGGACTAACTTTTTGCAGATAGTATGTGCGACCGTACCTCCTTAAAATGTTGATTTTCGTTTGTTTTTTTTTTATTTTGAAAATGCTATAACTCTGATAATTTTCTTCTTATCGAAAAATGTCATTAGGATAAATTGTTTGTCTTATTTAGTACTACTAATAACCGTACATAGAATTTTCAAATCTTGAAAAAAGTGGTCTCAACATTTTTAGAAATGTGCTCACTTTTTGAATTTTTATCTTTCTTTCTATTTAGGCCTTCAAAAAGTGTGCCAGAGCACAATCCAATCTGATCAATCTCGAAAGTCTCGAGGGGTCTCAAAACGTGGAGATTTGATGAAAACCGACTAAGTCAAATTTTACATAAAACCAACACCTTCTCATTAGAATGAGAATGTAAAAATGAATTTTACATTGTAACTGTTGAACTGAATATATTTTAAACGTAAATCTTCAAAAATAAACTATTCCAAACAAAAAGCATTCAAAATTTTTCAATTTTCTATTATACACCTTAAATATTAAAGCTACTTCAATTGCAAAAATTTGAATTTAAAGGATTTCAAATTGCAAATCGTTAAAATTAAAGAATTTTTCATGGTAAATATTCAAAACTGAAAATTGAACAGTTTTTTATTTTAAGAATTTATCATTGATAGTTATACTTCCAAAATCATCAAAATTTAAGAATTTTTATTTACACATCTCTAAAATTCAAGAGTTTTCAATCGTAAATCTTCAAAATTGATGAATTAAAAATTGCAAAACGCGAAAATTCCAAATTTTTTTATTTTAAATCTGTGAAATTAAAGACTTTGATTTTGACAAATAATTTACATTTGAAATTTATTCCATTTGGAAGAGCTAGAATGTAAAATAAGGAGCATTTTTAGGGACGACTAAAAAATCCCGAGAAATAAAATTCCCGACACGGTATAATTTCCGAAAGGTAAAATTTTTTCCTAGCAGTTCATAATATTATTGAATTTGAAAATTCCCGACAACAAATTGCTTAATTATAAAATATCCAAACTAGAAAATTCCCGAATTTGACCAATTAAAATTGTTTATTATTTATAAAATTAATTAAATTATAACAATCAAAATTATATTACAATTAATTTTTTTGATAAAAAAATGTTTCAATTGTTTACATTCGGGAACTTTACAATTCTGGAATTTTCTAGTTCGGGTATTTTATAATTCGGCAATTTTCTGTCGGGAATTTTATTATTAAGTAATTTTGAAATTCGGTAATGTGTTATAAATAATTCCGAGTATCAGGGCCTGAAATGTTTCCAATTTCGGACAAAACACCGTTTTGTATGATTTAATTTGAAACGCCTTCAATTCTGAACATTTCAAGTAAAAATATTGCATTTTTAACAAAATAGTAGATGACCTTTAAACAAAATAGTTGAATTTCCAAACAAGAAAGGTTTTTCAGCCACATTTTTCAACCAAAGTGTTAGTTTTAACCAAGAAAGATGAATTTGTAAGCCAAAAGGATGAATCCCTACTAAAAAGAAGTCAGTAATCGTTCCAAATGGTCAGATGTTCTGATGATTTCCAAATTTGATACCTTTAAAATATAAATCTTGAAAATTGAGTACTTTGAAATTCTATATTTTCAAAGCACGAGAATTTTACATTGTAACTGTCGAACTCAATATATTTCAAATTTAAATCTTCAAAAGTAAATTGTTTTTTTTTTGTTGAATTGTTTGGATTTTCCTTAACTCTCTCAATACTTTAGAATTCTTTGAATACTTTTGAATTCTTTTCCTTTTTCTGAATCCGTTTAAAATTCTTCAATTTGCAAATAAAGGATCAATTATTTCTAACCAAAAAATTAAGTATGTAAAAGTAAAGAATAATGGGGGAATAAATTCTTTGAAATGACATTAATACAGGTACTATATTGAATTTCATATTAAATGCTTTCAATTCCTAAGCTTTCAGTCAAAATATTGAAATTTCAACAAAATAGACGAATTTTTAACCCAAAAGATGAATTTTGAACCAAGATTTTCTCAACCAAATGCTGAAGTTTTCTAGTGAAAAAAGATACTCAATAGAATTACTCATAGGGTAATTGAAAATATTCAAAAGTGATATAAATTCCAAATTTAGTTTTATTTAGGCACTGTCTATGTCTATGGTTACGGAATTTTGCGTCACGTTAGCCCTGAAAAGCTGGAAAAGGGGTTAAAATTCCGCAACCATAGACAGTGCGTTTTATTTAATTGATCAGCGTTACCTCAACTAATGTCAAATTGACAGAAGTATTTAAAAATTCATTTCCTTGGTTACAAATTTAACTATTTTATTTTGTTGCACATTTTTTTTTTGAAAATGAATTCCATTTTTGGTTAAAAGTTTAAATTTTTTCGTTGAAAATTAATGTATTTTGTGGAAAAATTCATCTTTTTTGGTAGAAAATGAGTCTTTATTAACGAAAATTCAACTATTTGGTTGAAAATTCATGCATTTTGTTAAAAAGTCGTCTTTTTGGTAGAAAATTAATCTTCTTGCTTAAAAATTCATTTTTCACATTGAAGATTCATGGTTATAGTTGAAAATGCATTTCTTTGGTTAAGAAGTTAACTGTTTTGTTGAAAATACGTTTTTTATGGTTAACAATTAATTTTTTTGACTTAAAATATAAATATTCTATTTTTGGTTGAAAATGTATCTTCTTTAGTAGAAAATTCACGTATTTTGTTGAAAATTCGTCCTTTTTGGTAGAAAATTAATATTCTTGTTTAAAAATGCATTTTTTGGTAGAGATTCCTCATTTTTGTTGAAAATTCATCTTTTCTGGTAGAAAGTTAATTTTATTGGATGAAAATTTATCATTTTGGTCGAAAATCCAACTATTTCGTTCAAAATTCATTTTTATTTTATAATTCATCATTATATTTGAAAATTCATTTCTTTGGTTAAAAATTTAACTTTTTTGTTGAAAATTTTTTTAAAATTAATTCTGTAACTGAAAATTTAATATGAAAGAAAATTTCTAGTGGTCATAGAAAATGAAAAATGGCTGTCAGCGAAAAGTCAGGTAAAGTTAGGGAATTTGGTATTTTGTAACAATCCTGTTTTTTAAATAGCGTGCTTCAATTTAAATTGTATTAGGGGTGGGGGGAAGTTTATGGAAAGTACGATGAGCAAAATTCAAGGAAGTTTCCAGCTTTTCAAGGATTTCCAGGACGCTAGACACTCTGACAATGATGGATGATTATAATCAGGATGTCAGTTTCGTGGGCTGAAGAACAGGAAACGAATCAACAGGTGGACTTTAAAACATTCTTCTTATAATATAGATAAAGATTAAATTCTATTGTGTATTATTCTCAAAGCCAAGTTAGCAAGTGCAAGGCAGTAATGTGTCTGTGCTTAAAAACAAAGGAATTTAAAACAATAAGCAAAAAAAAAAAAAATTGCAATTTGAATATAAAGCTCACCATTTCAAAAAATAGATCGACGATTCTTTCCATCAATTCCTGATTATTTTTTACAGATTTGAGTACATTACATGGGCCAGGCGTACAACAAGGCACATTATTTAAAGCCTTATTCAAATAACTCCAAAATCTTTCATCCGAAGTTTCGGATTTCACTTTCCCTTCCATATCTATCATAAAGAAGTTAGTAGAAGTCCAAGAAGACTGAACACAACACAGAATGAATTTAAAATGAGGTTAGGAAAAATTATTTCAGGCGGTTATTTCGCGATATTGATATATCAAATATATACATATCAAAACCAAACAAATTTTGCCGTTACCGAAGCTGTCTCTAGAGACTGGCAACTAAGCTTATGCTACAACCGCAAGTGCAACGCGGCGCTGTCATCATTTTCTAAATTCTTTTTGCGCTAGGAGACAAACACTTCTGCTATTCATCAGCTTGCTCTTGCACCACGTTTTAATTATTGCATTTCAATCAGAAATAATATTTTGCCAATTTTTATATAATCTCTACATACTGCATTGCTAATTTCTTCTTTTTTGGTCACGTGAAAATGCACCAGTCACTTGTAATTAGCAAAAGAAAATACCATGTGATCAGCTACCATATTTAAATCATTTGAAATACAAGAGCTTCAAGGTGAATATTACAAATATTAAAAATATAGTGGAGATGGCTTGAATTTGATAGAGGGCTCCAATTTGAGCCACCTGGATTTCTAGAAAACTAAAACATGTATTAGGTTGGTAACAGTGGAAACTGAACGCACTTCAGCGCAGTGGAAAATAGTGTCAGTTTCACTGTTTCATTTGCTTCACCAAAAATGTGAGACAGAAAAATAAAAAATCGGATATCATGAGTTCTTTCCAGGTGTCTTAAATGTCTATTTATTATTTCGGGAATGTAGTTTTTCCAATAAATGTTGTATGCATTAGTGAATTAGGGTTAGTAGAATAGTATTGCTCGGTATATATGGAGATGCTTCTGTTCAGGGGGTATGCTTTTTAAACATGAACATTTCGTACCGGGTGGCTCTAATTCGATATACCATGGATTCAGACCAGACAATCACAGTTAGACATTATTCAGCTTCCTCAATGTAAAAAAAATGGGTTCATGTATTCGTGCATGCATGTGCATATTTAAGTCTGTCATAAGGCCAACCGCAGGATTTTGCTGGGAGCAGGTGCTAATCTGAAAAATTGCACCCATTCCCAGCGAAATCGCGGTAAAATTTCAGCCGTAACCACGTCTCACGATCGTGAGATAGGTGGTTACAGTCTACGACGAATTCAATAAGATGATCCGGCAAAAGTCTCCTGCACCCTGAGGACACGGAGCGACCCAATGACGACTGCCTTCTGCATTTTCCCCGCAAGTGTCTTAGCATTTTCTTGACACGCATGGATGCTTTTCAGGCTATTAACCAGTGAAACCTTGGCACATCCAAGAGCACCGATGATCAAGACGATTAGCTTAACGGAATATTCCGGGTACAGCCGTCGCAACTCCCTTATAAGTTCTTTATACCTCTCTTTCTTTTCATTCTCAATGGCTATGATATTTTTGTCAGCTGGTGCCGAAAATTCGATAACGAAAATTGGTCGTTTCTCGAGGTCAAGAAGAACAATGCCAGGCCTCGAGTGCGCAACAGAAACAATTGTCGAGAATATGAAGTACCAGTATATCCGACACTTCTCATTCTCGACAATTGACTCTATTTCTCTAGGAGCATTTAGAGGAGCGGTATTTGTGCTGATGCCGTAAGAGTGACAGAGATGGTAATAAAGCACTCTTAGTGCCGCATTGTGCTTTTGGATGTATGTCGTTTCCGCATGAATTGGACAACCAGATAGTATGTGTCCCAGATGCTCTGGGTGTCCATGACACGCTCTGCAGCTATCATCGGGAATGTCTTGGCTCAAAATGTGGCGACGGTATGCTAGAGTGAAAATGACACCGTCTTGGCATGCCAAAATGAAACCCTCCGTGCCCGACTTCAATCCGGGTGATTTAAGGAAAGCAAACGTTAGCGCATACGACATTGACAGATCCTCCACATTTCTATGGAAGATGCCGTGCATCTTCTTCTCGAGGAGCTGTTTGCGGAAGTTTTTCTCCTGTGCTTTCTTAATCCGGGCCTTCAGGAGTGAGTTCTCGAGATGGATAAGATTTGATGCACTTTGCTCATCCCAGACCATTTTAAGAAGAGGGTCCTGTCCATTTGCGACTATATGTGCTGTACACAAAATAATCCTGTTGTGAAGACATTCAAGATTTAGTATTCCGCGACCACCTTGACGGCGTGAGATGTAAAGTCGCAGAACAGAAGATTTAAGCTGCATGCTTTTGTTCATGTGCATAACCTTTCGGGACCCGATATCGAGGGATCTGAGCTCGTGCTTCGTCCATGGAACCACTCCAAATGAATAGAGTAATACCGGGACGGCAAGCATGTTCGTCGCAGATACTTTTTTCTTCGCCCACAGTTCTGAAGACCAAATCCGTCAAATAAGATGTTTGTATCTGCATCGGAGAGTATCCTTTATAGATGTCCCGTCCTGAATGCGGCTCTGTGGTACGCCCAGGTATAGCAAAGATCTTAAGATCATCCATGTAAAATACATGAGTGACTTTATGCTTTCGATTTCCAGGTTTGCTGCAGAGGTACCCTTCGGAATGGCGAAGTGCGAGAGATAGAGGCAATAATGTGAGCCAAAAGAGGACAGGGCTCATGGTGTTATGAGGGCACTGCATATCTGCTTGAAGCTATTTATATTCTTCGAGTGTTCTTTCAGTGGATGCTGGACTTCGTAGACTTCTCTCCGAAATGCCTCGACCTCCTCTGGTGTGGACGGGTGGTCGATAGTAACTGGAGGGTCTTGGAAGAGTCGAGATGGGTCAGACAAAAACTGTTGATTTTCTCTGACCCACCTCTCTCTCCGCTCTAGACTTCGCCTAGCGTTAGATAGTACTCGTATTCTGTCAACAATATGCTGCCTGATGGTCAGTAGCTTTGACTTGTTAAGTGTGTGATGACAGATCCGCAGCTCGCGTGCGAACCGTCGAACCTTGGCAGTGAAAGTCCTGCCAGATGTTATGTAGTCAATCACGCACTGAATGCGGGACGCGACTGTCTGGCCCAGCCTATCTTTGTGCTTAGTTGATGCATACGTCTTTTGGTCTTATGATCAACCGTTGATTTTGCTTTACGGTTTGCATCTGCCAAAGCTCTCGCTGCATTATACACACTACAATTAATAGTCCAGAGGTCAGGTTTTTCGGAAAAATCTCCACGAAGCTCGTCATCCAGTTCAGCGAGATCTTTGGGCTTAAGAGAAACCTGAATGTTGATGTTTCTCCGGGTCCTGAAGCGTCGCTCTTCCTCTATTGGATGTCTGCTCGCGGTTGGTCTGAGTCTCGCCTCTCTTTCTCTGCTGCCGGCTTCTTCTGGCTGCGGTTGAGTAGGCGCTCCGCTTATATAACCCCTTTTTCTGAGTTCCTCGGCACGGTTTCGCAGACGTTGATGCGAAAAATGCGAGAGCTCTGGGTGTTTCTCGTACCACAGAGTATGCAGTCTCCAGAAGGTCGTCCCTGAGTCGATCCGTCCACTTAAAAGTAACGAGATTCTACCGGTCAATCGCATTGACCTCGTCTTGATTGGCTCCCCGAACTATAGGATAGTCGGCATTGTTTTCCGACCCACTGTCGGGAGCCCTGCGCGTTCGATTGTTTTGAACCGCACTTACTACAACTATGTTTGGTGTGGTCATTGTTGTTCCCACGAGCAGCTAGGGAAAAG
>CAKNWW010160818.1:0-15056 GCA_932074435.1 Andricus kollari | reverse complement strand
TTGAATATTCGATATAAAAAGATTCAGCCAAAAATAGAATAGTGCAATTTTAATTAAAAACCATTAATTTTCATTAAAAAATAAGAATTTTCAACAAAATAGTTAATTTTAAAACAAAGAGATTAATTGCGCGAAATAAATACCGATGAGAACCTTTTTTTATAAAAAATTTAAATATTTATTTTATTATATAGGCAATTTACTCTCAGGAGCGACATTTACGAGGTTATTCCATAAAAAAGAAAACATTTTTTTAGACTAGTGACTAGTATTATACTTACGCTAACGTGAACTGAAATCCCAAAACTAAATCAACGTAAAGGTTCATATTTAAATTGTTAAAAATTGTACAATTAAAAATCTTTTTTAGATAAATAAATTGCAATATAGAAAAGGTTAAAATTGAAATAATTTCAGGTTAGAAAAAATCAAAATTATTATGTTCCAATTCGAATAATTCAAAATTGCATAATTTTAAAAAGAAAGCCTTTTAATACTTGACCAAATATAAATTTACAACACCAAAAATCACAATTTAAAATCTAAAAATTGGACACTTTTGATAAATTGTTCAATATAAAACAATTTGGAATTTAAAACTTTAATATTCAGGGACAATTTTCAATAGAAAGCATTTAAAGAATAATTTCCATGAAACATGATAAATTAGAATATATATAATATACGAGCCGGCTGCTCGTTTTACCAGTATGAGGGGGCGCAGGGGGGTTGTAAAAATCGTTTTCAACACCATGTTTTTAAGTATCATGCTTCGATATAAATAGCATACCTTCAACTTTATTTCGTAATGTTATTGATAAAATTTTGAAAACAAAATTGAAGTTAAACATGTTTTCTAACAATATTTAAGTTTGTACTTTCGTAAACGCATTTCGAGAATTCCGCCGGCTGTTACGCGATTGCGCCGGCACCCGGCCTCAAGACTTTTACGTCGGTCAAGCCGGCACAAACCGGCCAGCTGGCAGCCCTAATTTCAAATAATATTTACAATTTTTCAACAAATTTGGGTTACGTTGGTGTGTTTCACCTGATATTGGCATTTTTGAACAAAAATGATTAGATTTGAATCCAATGATTTTTATTTAAAATAAGAGAATTTACAAGCTTGAACAATTTCTGATTCTGTTAAAGTTTTTCATCGGAAATAGACATTTTTATCACAAAATTATAAGTTTTTAAAGAAGGTTCATATTTACTAAACAATTTTAGGTTAAATTAGTATTTTTAAACAAAACACTTATAATTTGAACAACATTTAGAATATTTGAACAATTTTAGATCATGTTAGTGTTTTTCGTCGGAAAGAATTGAATTCCCAACAATTATTAAAAACGGAAGGAAGTTGACAATAGAAGAAAATTATAAATTTAATTTTCAACTGTTGTAAATTCACCTTTCAATTTTCAGCAGTTTTAAATTTAACCCTTGAAAAATAACCTATTGAAAAATGATTAAAATTTAAAATTTCATTTCGAACTGTTGAAAACTCAAGAAAAAAGCGAATTTTGTAGTAAAAATAAGGGTTAAAAATGTAAGTAACCTTTATATCCTTCACCTGAGATGAAAGAGACTTATTGGTCACTCCAAAAGGTACCTTTTTTTGGATTGAAGCACCCTCCTGACGACTCGAAAGCTCCTCTGATGCTTTCAAATCCCGCAGACGATCCTCACAGCTTGATTCCAAGTCGTATTCGACGTTTAGGGACAAAGTCGACCCTCCAGTATTTACAAATTTGACACGCCGTTTCCTCGCACAAAGTCACAACAAAATCTTTCTCACAAACGTCAATATTCAAACTATTCACGAACAAATCCAAAAAAGAAAAAACAGGTCCCCCTCGAAATCTACAAATTTGCCCTTTTTCGAATGATGTCTAACAAATAGAGGTTAGGACGCTACTCAGTCCGATTATTAGCCTGTCAACGGAATAAAATCACAAGAAACGATGGATAATGAAGTTGTTACTTGACGCGTGCACCACACTTGTTCATTTTCACAATCTCAATTTTTCTTGGATGCTTCTCAGTTGAGAAAAAGATTAAAATCGTTGTTTACATGTTGAATAACTCGATGCGAAAACGGCAACGGCCGAACGACGTAAACTCATAAAATGGCGACGGCGGGAAAACTAGTCAAGTGCCTCGCCTACCTCGGGAATTTGAAATCGGGGAATATTCTCGTATAGAATTTGTATTGGTTTTTCATGGGAAAATTGTTTATTATTTTTTGTTCGCTTGATTATTTCACGATAAAGTACCTAACTCTAATTCCTGGATGAATATTGATATAAATATTTATTATAAGATTTACAGACCAAACAATATTGAAAGAACTGAGAAACTTATTATTATTATTATATTATAATCTTCAAGATAAATTAAAATTTTTTTATCTATATAATTGAATATCGTACAAATCATCGTTTTCTATTATATACATTAAATATTGAAAAGACTTCAAATTAAGCAATTTGCAATTTTTAATTCTTCAATAATTATGAATATTTTCAATTAAGATTTTTCAATATTTAATGTGTATAATAGAAAAAAATGCAATTTTGCATGCTTTCTTTAATAGTTCAATTTGTTAGATTAAACGTTGAAATTTATTCAATCATATAAACTTATAATTTCAAATTCATTATGAAGATTATACAGTGCTCTTTCCGAGTAATACCCCTCCGAGTAGTTCCATGCCTCTCATCTCGTTCGAATGCTTCCGCCTCCAGAACACCGTCCCGTTCCGTATGAGATGTGGAATCACTCCTTCTGAGTGATACCGCTCGAAACAAAGACATCGCTGCTCTGCCACGAGCATCAAATTCACGTGAATAATTCCAATTATGAATATTGATAAACCTACGTAATAATTAATTATTCTTAAAATTGTTTTAACCAAAATTAAACAAGTTTTCTGTGTTGTTCATGAAAAAAAAACAATGGAGAATTCTGACTTTACATAAAAGCGTACAACAATTGTGGAATAGAAAGCTGTTTTAGCATTCTTGGGGATGAAAACATCATTTATTCAAAGTTTTCATGAATTATATGAAATTTCGTGAAAAATTAACTCGAATTTTATAAGAGAAACCGAGAGAAAAGAACTTTTGGCACAACGGTTTTCCGTTGTTTTTGTGGCAATAATCAGAAGGAGTGAAACTAAACTCAACGGACGGAAACACGGAGCTAGAGTGGGGGCATAGCTCCACCGCAACAGTTACTCCCCTACACCCCCGATGCGGTATTGCTCAGAAACAGCACTGTATATAAAAATAATTACCTTAAAAATTCAAAAAATTTTAATTGTAACTCTTCAAAATTCTATAACTTTGAATTGTAAATATTTAAAATTGAAAAGTTTTTAATTTTGAAATGTTAAATCAAAATCATCACAACTTGAGAATTTTCATTCATACATATTTAAAACTGAAGGATTGTAAACTGAAAATAGTTGAAATTGAAAAATTTTCAATTGTAAATTTTTTTAATTGACAATAAAAAAAATCTGCTACGCGCGCGGCGAGGCCTAGGGCGCGCGACTGTTGGTTCTCGCGCTCGATGATGTATTTACCTCGCGCTACGCGCTCGCTCTTTGTATTTCCCTCACATATGCACCCATACCTTTCCCAATTAAAGGTCAAATCATCGACAACTGTAACTTGGTGATTGTGAATTCTCCTTTGTTAAAGCTCCTTTGGCTTTAAAGAAACACATTGTCATCACGAATCTCGTGCTTCGCACTCGATTTTTTCCAATATCTGAAGTTTCCTACATTATGTTCAACATTATTATATTATATGTATATCATATTTATTTCTGTATCTCAAGCTGGTACTGCTTATTTAGATGTTGCAAAATAATGCATACATTTTATTTTTCATAATTACTTCAATATTTGATCCTTATTTTACACTAATTTTTATTCTCAGCTAACCTGAAAATTCTATCATTTTAATAAATTTATATTATCACAATTCATAATATGCATTGTTATTGAAACATACGTATTTTAAATTTCTTGTTTTTATAATTATAAAAAAGTGTGCATCCTGTACAAAAAATATTGTTATTGTACACTTTATTGCAACTTGTGTGGTTTCTCCATAAATTTAATTTATTTATTTTCAACGTTATTTTTTATGATTTAAACTAAAAATACGCATACTATTGTAAAGTATTTCTCAGCAAATTTGTAGATATAATTTAGGCGAAAAATGTTGTTAGGATTGAAAAAAACTACTCGCCCTTTCTAAAAATTATAAATAACAAATTTGTACATCCTCTTTGAGTGAACAAGTTTGCCTACTATTTTTTTTCTCAACTTGTGTCGTCTTCCAAAACATTATTTTTTATTTTTAATGTTATTTTTTACGATTAAAACAAAAACTAAGCGCCCTATCGAAAAATTGTGAAAGACAAATTTGTAACTGTTTTTTGGATGCGCAACTTATGCCTATTCATTTTTTCTCATAGCTTGTGTCGTTTGTCCAAAATTTTTATTTTTTTATTTTTAATGACGTTTTTTCAAATAAAACAGAAACTACAAATTAATAACAAATCTGTAGATCTTTTTTGGGTGCAAAAGTTTTGTCTCTTCATATTTTTTTTCATTTTGCGTAGTTTGACCGCGAAATGGAATTTTTCATTATTTTTTGTGCGATCAAAATTTGAATTTTCGATTTTTTGAATAAATTCAAAAAGTTGTTATGATAATCTTGTAGTGCTCTCACAGAGAAACGTTTTTATCCTCTTTGCTTTTTTTCATATGTTTGTCTTATTGAGTACTACTAATAACCGTACATAGAATTTTCAAATCTTGAAAAAAGTGGTCTCAAACATTTTCAAAATGTGCTTACTATTTGAATTTTTATCCAAAATAGCTGGTTAACGAACAAGTTCTTTCTTTTTAGGCCTTCAAAAAGTGTCCCAGAGCATAATCCAATCTGATCAATCTCCAGTCTCAAAACATGGAGATTTGATGAAAACCGACTAAGTCAAATTTTACATTGTAACTGTCGAACTGAATATATTTCAAATGTAAATCTTCAAAAATAAACTATTCCAAACAAAAAGCATTCAAAATTGCTCAATTTTCTATCATACACCTTAAATATTAAAGAGTCTTCAATTGCAAAAATTTTAATTTAAAGGATTTCAAATTGCAAATCGTTGAAATTAAAAAATTCTTCATGATAAATCTTCAAAACTGAAAATTGAATATTCAAAATTGATGAATTAAAAATTGCAAAACATGAAAATTCCAAATTTTTTTATTTAAAATCTTAGAAATGAAAGAGTTTTTGATTTTGACAAATAATTTACATTTGAAATTTATTCTATTTGGAAGGTCTAGAATGTAGAATAAGAGCATTTTTAGGGACGACTAAAAAATCCCGAGAAATAAAATTCCCGACACTGTATAATTTCCGAAAAATGAAATTTATCGAACGATAAAATTTCCGAACTGGAAACTTCGCGAATTATCAAATCCCCAGATAATTAAGTTTTCTAGTTCTGGTTTTTTATAATTCGGCAATTTTCTGTCGGCAATTTTCTGTCGGGAATTTTATTATTCGGGAATTTTCAAATTCGGTAATGTGTTATAAATAATGTTAAGTATCAGGGCCTGAAATGTTTCCAATTTCGGACAAAACACCATTTTGTATGATTTAATTTGAAACGCCATCAATTCTGATAATTTCAAGTAAAAATATTGCATTTTTAACCTTCATCCGCTCGCACCCTCCAGCGTCACACTTCCGCTCGCCCGCCGGCAATTTGGCCGTCAATGATTTTTTGTAACTTCCAAAATTTCCCTTGGTTCCAATTGCATTTTTTTTAAGAAATAGGACAAGCGAACTTAAACACAACATTGAAAGGTGATTTTTGACTAAAAATATTTATTAAAAAAAAACAGAAAGTTTTTAATTGGGTTTTTTTTTTTGAAAATGCGATATTAGTTCTCCATAGACAACAGCTTCAGTTACAAACGTTGTAATCAAGTTCTTTTAAATACCCAATTCTTATCAAAACTGAACCACTACGCTAAAAGTTGGTAGGAATGTACAAATAGCTATACAATTGATGAAAACATAGTTGTTTGTATAAAAAACGGCAGGTATTGAAATCTTAGTGCCTACGGCAAAGATAGAGAAACTGGTATGGAATAAGGGGGAAAAGTCATAGCTCAATCTAGAATATTGTAATGTTAATGAAAAATGGAAATACTAGTGAAAAATAACGAAACATTTACATAATGTGCAAGTTAGGCAGCACTGAAAAAAATATTCTTTTCCGCTCGCACCGCCGGCAGATTGGCCGTCACCATCTTTGGATCTGTACTAGAGCTTCTGGATGCGACTGATTTGATTGTTCTAGAGTCGCGGCTATTGGCGGGGAGTCTTACTAAAGAATATCATCCCGCTGTTGATAATCTGTGAAGAATGACGCAAAATAATTTTCAAATGACGGCCAATCTGCCGGGCATGCGAGCGGATGAAGGTTAACGAAATAATAGTAGATGACCTTTAAACAAAATAGTTGAATTTTCAACCAAGAAAGAATTTTGAGTCACATTTTTAACCAAAGTTTTAGTTTTAACCAAGAAAGAAGAATTCGTGAGCCAGAAGGATGAATCCCTACTAAAAAGAAGTCAGTAATCGTCCCAAATGGTCAGATGTTCTGACGACTTACTAATTTCATACCTTTAAAATATAAATCTTGATTCGTATTCCTCAATCGGGCCTTTTCCTTCGCTCAGAACTCCATAAGCCGATTATTTCTACACATAAATTCCGACACTGTAAAATGTAAACACTCCGAACTTCGATGGTGCATCGTGATCGCTTAGAACCAGTCGGCAGCGACCGATCATGACCTGCAGGGTTCGGTGTCACTCGTGTACTGTGTTTCGATTATCATCATCAATCTTCGTCTGTAACTGTTGCCAAAAATAAATCATCCGAAAAGAGACAAGTAGGGAGAGATGAAGATCAATCGTCGCTGACAATTTGGCCAGATTTGGCTTTCTTATTTCGTTTGCCCCCCTACCCGTTTTTTTAAATGTCCACGTTTTGAGACCCTCTGAACCCAAAAAACAGGTTTTTACAAAACGTCTGTCTGTTTGTCTGTTCGTCTGTAGATTTTTATTTTGTTAGCAGGATAACTTTAAAAACAATTAACGTATTAGATTGGGCTGAGGTATACTTTTTAACTCTCATAAACTTAAAGTTAAGTTCGTTAGCCAGCCATTTTGGATAAAAGTGAGCACACTTTGAAAATGTTTGAGAATACTTTTTTTAATATTTCAACATCCTATGAGTGGATATTAATAGTACTCAAAAAGGCGAACAACATATTATCATGACTTTTTTTGATAGAAGAACAACGCACGATATGAAAAAAAGTCAAGAGAAGAAAAATAATGAAAAATCGAAAATTTCATTTTGCGGTCAAACTATACAAGATACGAAAAAAGATGAATGGACAAAAATTGTACTATAAAAAAAGATCTACAAATTTGTTATGAATCACTTTATGATGGGATCCGTAATTTTTGTTTCAATCGTCAAAAATAACATTACCAACAACAACAAAATATTTGGAAAAACGACGCAAGGTACGAAAAAAGATTAATAGACAAAAGTTGTTCGAAGAAAAAAGATCTACAAATTTTTTATAAAAATATACATATACAATAACATTTTATCTAACAAATTTTTTCGCCTAAATTACATTTACAAATTTTCTTAGAACCACCTAACGCTAGGATGCATATTTTTGGTTGAAATCGTAAAAAATAACATTGCACATAAACAAATTAAATTTATGGAAAAACGACACAACTTGCAATAAAATGCATAATAAGAAAATTGTTTTTTTTATAGGACGCGCACTTTTTTAAATTATAAAAACAAGACAAGGAAAATAGTATGTTCTTAATATTAATGCATATTATGAATTATAATAATATACATTTATTGCAATAACATAAAATTTTCACGGTAGCTGAGATAAAATTAAAGGCAAAACCAGGAACAAATATTAAAGTAATCATGATAAATACAATTTATACTTTATTTTGTAATATCTAAATAAGCAATCACAGGCCGAAGTACAAAAATAAATATAATATATTTTTGTATGTATGTATGTATGTATGTATTTAATTTCTCCATTTATCCAACTAACCCCCATTACCCATCTCAGAAATCTCTCATGTATGCTTTCCACTTTCCTGTGTTCCTTCCATCTCCAGACCTCCACTCCATAACACAACACCGCCCAAGCCAACGCATCAAACAACCAAACCCTCATTCTCTAATCGTCATTGAACCTTCTCTTTCCTATACCCCATACTTGGCCCATTACTTTACTCGCACATTCGATTCTTTTCCTCACCTACACCTCGTTTCCCCCTCCTGCCTCAAACCAAAAACCTAAGTAACAGAATTCCTCCACACTCTCCACTATTTGTCCGTTCATCTTCCCCCCTATCTTCGCCCTAATCCTGGTTTCAGTAAAAATTTCCTTTATCCTTTGTACCAACCCTTCCTCTATTCCCCTCTCTTTCATTGCCTGCTATTGCACTTTTCTATTCACTGAGTCAAAAGCTACTTTGAAATATACGAACAAGGCGACTAATTTCCCTCTCTTTCTCCCTAAATTTCTATTAACCAAATAGTTCAGTACGTAAATGTTATCTCTTCTATCTGACTCTCTAATCTTTTTCTTAGAATTTCTGCGTATATTTTATAACCCACTGGCATGAGAGTGATCGCTCTGTACTCCTCTACCTTCTTGCCCTCCCCTTTCTTGACAAGCGGTACCACCAGCCCTGTCATCCACTCCTCCGGCCACCCTTCTCCTTTCCAGACCTTGTTGCAGATCTTCCACATCCCTTACCTAACCCCTGCTCCTCCAAACTTTATCGCTTCGTTCTCCATACCATCCTTTCCTGTAGCCTTGTTTCTTTTTAGCCTATCTATTGCCTCATCCACTTCTTCTCTTGTTATTTCGCCCCCCTCCTCCATTTCTGCCTGGATTATGCTTCTATTTTCCCCTTCGATCCTATTTTGTTCTCCCCCTAATAAACCCTTGAAATATTCCGCCCATTCATCCATTTCTATTTCTTCATTCACGCCCTTCCTTCCTCCTCCTTCTCTATTTATCACATCCCAAACCCTACCTTCTTTGATGGCTTTTTCTACTTCTTCCTTGTATTTCTCCTTTCCCTTTTGCTTTTTCCCTTTCAGCATCCTCTCATGTTCTCTTTTTATCCTGTTGTAATCCGCCTTCTCTATTTCTCCTTTCCTCCATTTTCTTACACACTCTTTCATTCTCTCTTTACTCTCTCTACGTTCGTCCATCCACCAGTCTCTTTTCCCCTCTTCTCTTTCTTCTTTTGCACCTATCTCATCCCTTACTTTCTCAATTGACCCTTTCAGCCTTTCAATTAACGCGTCTACTCCCTCCTCTTTTTCATACCTAACATTCTCATTATCCATTTTTTGTTTAAACTCTTTTAATTTATCTCCCTTCCGCCAGGGTGTAGTCTATCACTGTTTTTCCCTTATCTATGAAAGTGGTCTCTCCTTTCTCATCTCCTTTCATATTACCCCTCTCAGTCTGTCTCCCTATGTTTGGAGTTCCTTATATAGGCCTCCTTTTCTTCATCCCAAATCCCTCCCCCTTGCTCGCCAGTCCAGGCATTCAAGTCACCTCCTATCAAAACCAATTCTTCCTTCTTTTCCTCCATCCACCTCCAGCCTTCCTCTTCTCCTCTTCTTCTATATACACAAACCACCGCTATTTTGACTTTTCCAATTAAAACCCTTCTTACCATTGTTCCATCCTTTTCCTCCCTGTCCTCCCCTGTTCTCCCTCTTACTGCCAATTCTTTCCTCACCCCTGATACCATGCCACCCATCCCTCTGCCGTTGACATCTTCCTTTCTTGCTTCTTGCATTGTCCACACATAACCATTAGGTAACATCCTTTTCATCCCCTTCCAGTCCTTCTCATCCGCTCAGGTTTCACTCATCATAATCACATCCCATTTTTCTAACTCCCGCCAAAATCCTTCATTCTTATTCTTCAAGCCTGACACACTCCAGAAAGCTATTTTCACGTTTTTATCTTCCCTTCCCTCACCTATCCTCCTCACTTTTCTTCCGCCTGGCTGTTTGGAAACCCCTCTTCTTGATCTCTAAGCTCTTTTGCATCTTCCTTTCTTTTACTTTTCTCTAATCTTATTCCCTTTTTCCTTATTTCTTCTACTTCTTCGTCCCAGAACCATTCCTCCCCATTTATCCATAATCTGTCTCTCCCTATCCATACCATGCGCCCGTTCTTCCTCTCTACCCATGCCCTCTGCTTTATTTGCCATTTCCTTTTCCTCTCCCTCCATCTCAGATCCTCTTCAATTCTTTCCCTTCTTGCTCTCAATACTTTTTTCCCCTCCATAATTTTCTTTTTCTCCTCCTCACTCCCTATTTTCACTAGAAACATTCCTTCTTTCGCTTCATTCGTCCATCCTATTCTCTTAACTCCTTCTACCCTTACCTGAATCCCAATATCTCTCAAAAGATTTTCGATTTCGGCTTCCCCTGTTTCACTCTCCACTTTCAATCCCTTAACTACTATGTTATTTTTCCTCTTCGCCCTTTCTTCCCCTTCCAATCTTCTTTGAATGTCATTCATTCTTATCCTCAATCTTTCATTCTCATTTCGCAAGTTATCGCTCCCTTTTACTATTTCCGCACACTCTGTTTCCTTCCCCATATGCTCATTCCTGATCTCTAAGTTGCTTACCCGCTCTTCTTACTGTTTTATCTCATTATTATTTAGTATTATTATTATTATTATTTCTCTGTTCGTCAACCTCTCTCTGTATATTCCCGATGCTCTCTAGTTTACCCCATACCTTGTCTTTCTCCTCTTTCCATAGTTTATCCCACTCTTCCCACTTTTCTCTTACTTTCCTCACTTCCCCCCTTACGTCTTTACTCTGCCTATTCATATCATCCAGTCTCCTCCTTGTTTCCTATCTAAATCCTTTTATGAGGGCTTCTAATTTCTTAAACACCCCCCCCCCCACCGCCCCTATCTCTTTCTGGTGTTTTTCTTTTAATCTTAACTTTCTTGTTTTCCTTGTCTCATTCTGAATCATCGTCCCCTCCCTCTCTTTTTCTTTTATCTTCCCCTTCACTACTAGTCGCGCTCACCTTTTTCTGCCATTCATCCAGACTCCTATTTGAATCCGCGCTACCTAGCTTGTGGAGGCGTTGCAAGTTTGAGGGTCTTCCGCGTTTACGGCCCGTGCCTGGTTCATCTCTCGCTGCTATCCCCTCCCTTTTCGGTGTTTCGAACCTCTCATCGCCGATGCTGGCACTGTAGTCATCCGCGTTCCCCCCACTAACCACGCTCTCAACTTCGTCACCTCTTGTTTCTTCTACAGCCTGCTGTTCTGTGCGATCGTCCAGTAGCTATCGCCCTCTGGCGTCCATTTGTGGACTTCGTACCGTCGGCATCCTACCTTACCCAGTTCTCCGTGACTTTTCCCGCTCCTTATTCGCCTACCTCTTTCCCCCCTTGACCCACAACTATATTTCCACTCCTAACCTCAAAAACTTAGCATGCTCGAATTTTCCTTTCACACAACTTACTTTTATCCTTTACACCTTTGCCTTCACTCACTCTTCTTCCCTTACACCTGATCTCCGCACTCACTGCCCTTTCTGCATCCACACACGCTGATTCCCTTCACCAAAGCCAAAAAACCAACACTTGACACAAAAGAGTTATCTCACGATCGGTACCGGAAACGGAAGCCATAATATACTTTTGATATAATAATGTTGAACATATAATGTAGAAGAGTTCGTATTTTAGACAAAATCGAGTGCGAAGCACGAGGTAAGTATTGAGAATGTATTCGCTAAAGCCGAATGAGCTTTAACAAAAGAGAATTCGCAATCACCAAATTATAGTTGTTGAGGATAAGACCATCTAATTTTAAAAGGTTTGTGCACAAAGGTGGGGAAAATACAAAGTAAATACATTATCGAGCGCGAGGCGCGAGACCCAACAGCCGCGCGTCCTAGGCGCTCTCAAATTTGTGCATTTTTCTGACCAACCATGATGGTTTTATCTATCGAAAATCTATGTAAAAATCGAATATTTCAAAATTACGCTCAAAGATGATAAGTACGTGAAAAAAGTTTGAAACAAGAATTGTAGCTTTTTAAAATATTATTTTAACCATTTTTTGACAAGACTTGGTATTTTAGTTTTATTTATCGAAAATACTATGGAAAAATAGATAATTCAAATTTCGAGCCAAATGATGCAACGTACAGGGATTTCAGAGAGGAATTGTATTTTGTGAAAAGTCCTACAAATTTTATTTTAAGCATTTTTTGATAGGACAATATAGTTTTATCTATCAAAAACAAATAATCACTCATTTTAGCTTTATGAGTGCAAATGATAAATATGCGAGCGCGAAGCGCGCGAACTGACAGACGCGTTCAAACTTGCGAGTGAAGCGACGTACGCATCCAGCGCAACGAGAATGTGCTCACGCAGCGAGCCGATTTTTTAAATGTTAAGTTCAGCTTTTAAATGTTTCAATTATTATATTCAGTGAACTATGCGTAATTTACTTGAAAATATTCAATGGTTAAGCGTACATTTTGAATGTAAAGAATTTGATCATGAATTTTATTATTATTATTTTGTTTAAATTCGAATATGTTGAACTTTTGAAGAGATTTAAAATGAATGTAAAACTTGAAATCATTTCAAATAATTTAAAAGAAAGTAGAGATTTCCAAAAAACTTTAGAATTTTTCTACCAATTGTTAAAGTTTCAATGAGAATATGAACAATTTCTATGATTCCTAGAAAAATTGAAAATGATTTTTTCGTTTGAAAAAATAATTTTCGGAGAATATTTACAAAGAGAAAATTTTTAATGAAGAATGTGAAAGATTTGAAGGCAATTGTTTCTAAAAATGTAGGTTTCCATATTTCTTGCTTAAACCGTTGTGGTCACAACTCCAAATACACCTCCAGATATTTTTGGCTGCAAAAAAGTCATAAGTGATGTTAAAACAATACAAAATAGGGAAAAATATCTCCGAAGCTTCAGTAATAATTTAACTATTCGAAAAAAATGCTTGAGAAAAAAAACACAGACAATCAGAAAAAAGCGGAAAGTCCGTGGAGTCAGTTGGACCCCATAGCACCACAACGGGTTAAAAATGATTAAAATTGTATAATTTTGAAAACTGCAAATTTATTGATTCATTCTTCAGTCTAGACTCTTTAGAGCATTGAAAATGATAACGCTGGTTTGTCTTTTTTTACAATTAAAAATTCTGTAATTTTAATGCTTTATATTTAAAATTTCTTTAATTGTCGAAAAAGAATTTCTCTGATCTGTTTCATTCAAACAAACAAAAATTAATAAATAAGTACATGAATTTGAGAAACCAAAGTTTTAGACATCATATACAACTTGATCATATTATGGCTTATGCCCATATTGATATGTCCGGGAAGTTAGCACCTTAACCAAAAAAATCCAACCTTTTCTTAGTGGAATAATTTTGTGGTTATTATGTGGTGGTTTTCAATATTTGGTGGTCAAAATTGAAAAAAAACTGCACTAGATTCAAAGTTGGCGTACCAACTTGACGCATGCACGCCACTTTTCTATATTTAAACAAAATTACGTTACAAATATTTTGGTGGTCATTTGGTGATCATTTGGTGGTGGTTTTTAAGATTTGGTGGTCGAAATTGTGGAAGATATTGATTCTTCAAAAAATCTGGGACAACACCCGCAGCTGGTTCTGAGCATATGCGATTGGCGCGTAGTTTAAAAGCAAGACATACTATACAACGAAAAGCATTCTTTTATTGCGCGTATTTAATTGTAATACAATCCAATTTTTGGTGCGATTGCAGAATAGGGGCGTCACCTCTGTTTTGGCTGAATTTTTTTTTTTTTCGATAACAAACTATTGGAATGTTTTATTGAACTATAATTGAAGGGATTTGATGAGGTACAAGTTAAAAATTATTGTTACTTTTGTTACTACGATGTCTCAAATATGGATCTGTTACGATATCGGAATGCTCATATTTAACTTACTGTTTAGGTGCTTTTAAACATAATTACAATTTGATGCTTCTCCGACATATTACAATATATGCACACATTTTTTATGTCGGCATAAGGTGTTATGTCGACAAAAAAAAAGGAGAGTTTCACGTAGATTGACGTAGATCATCTTGCGCTTGCGACGGGAGGACGCCATCTTGGCCTCTGATGGAAATCGAGATATGTATCGATCCTGATTCGTATCGATTAACAATTTGGATTTTTATTTTTCGTACATTAAAAATTATTAGAAAAAGTTTTTAAAAACTTAACTCAACGAAAAGGTAGTATCTGGTTTTTTATTGTCTCTTTGAGATTTTCTTGGTTTAATTTACTTTATTTTATTTTATATTTTTATATTTATATTACGAGTAACGATTCATGGGAGCAGGAAGGCACCCTTTTGACCGGTCACAAAAATAATGTTGGTCAAACCCCTACCCCTTTTCCAACGTCTCGTGGGAGCGGGAACGCACTCCATTGACTGGTCACAAAAATAATATTGGTCGAACCCCTACCCCTTTTCCAACGTCTCGTGAGGGGGGCGGAAAGGCACCCCCTTGACTGGTCAAGAAAATAATGTTGGTCGAACCCCCACCCCTTTTTGAACGGCTCGTGGTGGCGGGAAGGCACCCCTTTGACTGGTACCAAAAATAATATTGTTCAAACCCCTACCGCTTTTCCTACGTCTCGTGGTGGGCGGGAAGGCACCCCTTTGACTGGTCACCAAAATAATGTTAGTCAAACCCCTACCCCTTTTCCAACGTCTCGTGGGGGCGGTAAGGCACCCCTTTGACTGCACACGAAAATAATGTTGGTCAAACTTCTACCCCTTTTCCAACGTCTCGTGGGGGGGGGGGGGGGG
>CAKNWW010160810.1:0-13747 GCA_932074435.1 Andricus kollari | reverse complement strand
TCGCATACTATTGAAGTTTCAAGGTCTGAATTGTTCAATTTTTAATTTTTTAATTTGCAGTTCAATTTGAAATCAGGAATTCAAAAATTTGAATGACCATAAAATTCTTGTTCAAACCATGAAACCCCGGGAAATGACTACACATTTTTTGGTGATTTTTCTTTGGTCACCCTGAACTTGAAATTTGAAGCATCAACAATTAAATTTGGTTAGACCGAGCTTGATGTGCATTGCGATGATTAATTTTTCTTAATTTTTTCACAGCGCGTTAATTTTTTAATTTCAAATAAAACGAATGCCTTGTAATAAATACCCTTTCCTTTATTTTTTCAGACATTTAAGGGCGTACGAGCCACATTTGGCGGGTGTAGCGCTCAGTAATGTGGAGTCATCCCGGACAATTGCACAAGTCCTTTATGACATGAATGATCAAAGCAGCAGTAGTCACAGGTGACCTTTTGAATCAGGCCTCTGATCTCTCCAGTTCTAAACGAGCAGCGATCAATCCGACGAATACTAGTGTAAAGTGTGCTACCTGAAAGGGACACGAATTGTGTGTGATAAACCTTCCACGAAAAGGAAAAGCAAATAAAAACACGCCAGCCAATCGGACTTTTGATGTTCCGTACACGTAGTTGATATATGTACCTACGTTAAAAGAAAAAGAAAAACAAGAGGCCTACAAACTTATCGGGCAAGGCTTTTGCCGATCTTTTGAGTTGAAAAACTTTGAAGGGTGGCGAAAGGTGGGGCAAAAGAGGTATGGGTAGAGTTCGCAGGAATGAATGCGAAACAATAATCGCGGAACAGTGATAAAAATGCGAGACAAGATTAACTATTCAGATTAATATTAATATTTATTTTCTCAAGCGAGCAGCGAATGTTTTTAGTAAATGTGTACAAACCAATTGTGGCGAAGAAGATACTTTACGGACGTTATAGTTAATTGTAATCATTAATACTATTGTATCGACTACGTTTCGTTTTCTCTTCTTCCCTTTCTTATACTTCTTCTTAAGTACTGTTTCTTTTCCTTTTAGTTTCTCGTCGACTTCTCGTTTTTCACAAAGTCACCGAAAATCTGGATGCTAAAGGAACTTTTTATTGAATGTATTTGTTAGGAGTCTGTAATTATTATTATGCTTATATAATTGCACATTGCAATTTTATGGAAATATTATCGTCTCCTCTGCTGTGTTTAATTTACACCATCTTGCGCTCGATGCGATAACACTGTTTCAGGTTTCTTCGTGTCGAGGGACTCGCCAATCCGGAAATATTTCTCTGAAGTAAAAAATCAATTAACAGTTGACATTTATTTTTATATATTTTTTACCTATAAAAAAGGTTAAATTTTCACGCTTTCGAATTTAAAGGTTGCCGCTTTTCAATGTGGTCGACTCCAATATCAAATAGTTTAAATTAAATTCATGAATATTCGAAGACTTCCAAGTTTGAGCTCTCCCGAGATTTCAGTTGAAACTGTTTTGAATTCGACACATGTCAAGTTTTGAAATGTTCAAATGAATTCGAATGCCTACAATGACGGATGCTTTGAATTTTTTTATTGAAATGTAATACTTGAAGAGAAAATACTCCGAAACTTTTTACGGAAAACCTGAATTCAGAGAAAGTCGAGAAGGTAAGAGTTTTTATTCCGAAGACAAGAGTCTCCTCAATTCCTCGAGACTCTTTTCCTCTGAAATTATTTTGTAAATCGAGAAGCAAATCGAGTTCTTTCGAATTCAGTGTTTTCCTCCCATTTCGCTGCGAATGGTTCACTTTGTGTTTGTTCTCTTGATTTTTGTACGCGTATGAATATTTTTGTTGTAAAAAAGAATCTACGTTTTGCTGCTACAGCAGTTTTATACTGTGTACTATTAATGAAAGGGCACGACTTCATACATACGTGTATGTATAAATAATTATATAAATATATTATATATATTATACGGATAAAAATCAAGCCGACATCAGATGAATATGCATATATACATACTTGTAAATAACGTAATTCATTGACTGTGTAAAATTCTAAATGTAGGAGCAAGAGCGTCTGTAACGAATGCCCGAGGGCTGTTTTCTGTATTATAGTAGTGATTTGGTATAAAAAGAATGAAAAATGTATCGAAAAAGGTTTTTTTTCTATTTGGTAAAGAATGCCCTACAAAACGAAAAGAAGGGAAAGTATAGAATTCAGATGAGACGATCGAACATCAGTTTATTCATTAAACCCTTTTTTTTATTCGAATTTTAAGAGAGCACAAACAAATGATCAAGAAGCTTTATTAGATTTACTTATATTTTTGTTTCAATTGTCTCCTAAAATATTCTTTTCTTTCTTTATAGATTAAGAAATTACAAGAACAAAACATTTAGTGTAAAATCTACTGAACACAACAATTTTAATTTTGGTTCAGAATGGTAAAAAGATGCATGATATTAATCAGCAAGCAAAACTAATTGTGTAGAATTTTTCTTAAAAGAAAATACAGAAGAATATAAAGATATCAATAAATAATAAAATAATTTAATTTCACAGGATAAACAAAAATTGAAAATTCCTTGTGGCAAGAAATGAACAAAATTACATGTTTTTTCGAATTTGGTTCTGAAAAAGGTGTAATAATGCGAAGTACGGTAATTTCTAAGAAATGTTTCAAGAAATTTCAATTCAGAAGCAAGCCTTTTTCTCTAAAGCAATAAAAGTTATTATATTTCACTATAGATAAAATTAATTAGTATCAGGATTTGAAAAAAACAACTCGAATTCTAACGAAAAAAGGTTTTTGAACCAGTGAGAGTACTTCACATTAATGGAATAGTGATATAACGAAACAAATATTTTCTTAATAAGCATTCAAAGAAAATTACACAGAAATTTCGCCTTCTCATTTATTAAGGGAGTTTGCTTTTAGAGAAAGTTATTTCGACAGACTGATTTAAAAAAGTTGATTTTCGTGCGACTCATCTGAACCCAAATTTGGTTCAATTTCCTATATTTTCTGGACATCCAACATTTGTTGTTAGATATTGAAAAGAAGGATGTCCTATTTTAGAAACAAATCCTTTTTTGTGTATAATCAATGAATTTTTTTTTAAATACCTTGAATCTTACAAGAACTTTTTTATATCTTCCTTTAATTGTAATTAATATAAAATTGAATGGATGTTCAGTTAATGAGAGTGCGAATGAAGAAGATTTTGCGTGATTAGTGCTTGTAAACGACAGAATAAAACTATAAGTGTGTCTGATTTTTTTTACTATCTTCGAAGTTGAATGTGAGAAAGAATCGAAGAACGAATGTTAGACTATTGCAATCGAGTGATCACCTAAGTACGATCATTACCGTATTGTCATCATTTACCAGATTTGTCATCTAGAAATGTGCATTACGAAGAAAATTTCAATATAATGATTATACATCTATACTCTGCATTTTTATTTTTTAAATAATTTTATCAAGTACATATCTAGGTTTAAGATTATGAACTGGCCAAAAAACGTAGCTACTTCACAAACTTCTTTTTTTATACAACTACAATAATTTCAATTGAGAGAACTCTTTTAAATTTATCTTAAAGAGGAACATCTTTTTAAAGCTTCCAGGGCTGAAAATGTGAAAAATATCTTAACGAAATACATTAAGATTCCTTGCACATTTTCAAACTCTTTCAATTTGAAATTGCTAGATTTTGAACCGTTTCCATTAAAAATCTATCAACAATTAAGGTTTTCATTTAAAAACTGTACAATTTTAAAAGTTTAATTTAGAAATTTAAAATATTTGAATTTATTTACGCTTTCAATACAAAATATTTTAATTTGAAAAACACTAAATTTGAAAAACTTCAATTTTAAATCTTTTTAACTCAAAATTGTGCAATTTCTGACGTTTTCATACTTGATTACGTTCCCAATTTTAAACTACCCAGAAAACAAATAACCGATTGGAAAATTTTAATCTGTTTGAAAATTTATTTCTTAACCATCTATTTCATGAATATCCCTTATATTTATTAAAAATGTAAATGTATAAAATAATCTGACACTCTAGTAGCCTAGTATATAAGTTCTTTCACTCGCCCGTTGATTTACAATTTTTTGTATGAATGATGGGAACATAACTTCAAACATTTCGATCAGATTTAAAAATTTTAATTTGAAATTCCAAAATTGTATAGCAAATTGAAATAATTTAAATACGAAGGTTCGATTAGGTATTTTCACTTGTCATGTCAAATCAATATCGGGATAGCTGGAGGGACAAAAATAATACGAAGGAGGGTGCAGTAGTGTAGGGAAAATGGCAGGGAATTTTGTAGCAAACCCTGTTTCCGCCCTGAAATATAAAGTGATCAAAATAGTACTGAAATGCAGAAAAAAGGGGTGGAAAAGTCATAAAAGCAAATAATAATTTGTTCTCAGTATTTATACAATCTTTTTATTGAGCTACACTTCTCGTGGCAGTATAAAATTTCCTATAGCTACAAATCCTTAATTTCTATTCGAATATTGATAAAACTCGTTAATTCATTTAAGTTTTGGTTCTGCAATAGTTCTCTGATAAACTCTACTTTCGAGTTTTGTACTCTTAAGTATTTTGCCGCCTCTTTTACTTGCAGACAATCGATTATTTTTTTCGGTTCAGGAAAATTTCGAACTTTTATATTTTTACATTTTAGGTCTCACATTTATACAGTACAGAGATCATTTGGAACAATTTTGTATTCCTTTTCAAGTAGCAGTTTTTATTTTGCATGGTCTCACTCTAAATTCCTGACCATCAAGGGAGATCTATATATCGTGTGCTATCTAATGAACCGAGACGATTAGAAGAAATCGAAGCTGTTTGTCTGGTCTTATAACCTTCCAGACTTCTCACAGAACTTTTTGAATTTCTCCCAGAAATTTTTTGATTATGATTATTTCCTGCTGTACGTATTTCCAAAAATTCTGATGAAGTTGAAGTAGCCGCATTTATTCTTAAATTCGAAGACTGCGTCTCAACCGAAGGTCCAGGATGGGCAAAGGGACTCGTTTTATTTTTTTCACTTACAATACTTTTTTTTAAAACAGGAATTTGACCGCCACTTCGCGAATCGGACACTAGAAATTTTGTTGTTCTAGAAGTATTCAGGGAATTTTTGGTTGCAGGCGGAAGTTCTTCAAAATTGGGAGTTGAAGATGCCACTGGTGGATTGATAATAAAAGAAGATTCTTCTTCTTCCTGTGCGGAAATATTTCGGAATCGATTGTCAGAGCCAAATGTCGCCATATAGGAACGGATGTCTGTCTTCTGTATGCGATCTTCATCGAAGTCTTCAGCTTCACTTTGTGTTTCTACGTTTTGAGCTCCTTCCTCATCTGGGACATTTTCCTCATCTTGTGGAACCCAGTCTTCAATGTCTGATCCAGCGTATACGGGGACGGAAACCCAAATTTGTTTGTCATTGGGTTCTGGAGATTTAGGTGTAGATGTTCCCATTGGCTGCATGTTCTCTCTTTTAAAAGTCAAGGCTGTAAAAGTAATTTCTAATGTAAGGATTACATATTTTGTTGAATTGTTATTTAAATCTAAGATAAAGACAAATTTGTATATAAATGACATAATTTCTCGTAAAATCAACTGACATTTAAAGCGATTTAGATTTTTCTGGTAAGGATTAAACAAATTCGCGGTCAAGATATAATTTTGGTGCGTCAAATGTTGAGTTTAAAAAACTTATAGGAAATTAAACTCAAATATATATTAATAATAGTTCCTTAAATTCCTTCAAACAATTACCTCTTCATATTTTTGATCATAAAACTTTTCGTTTTCTGACTACAAAGTGTCGTGATCCATTTTTATTTCAAATTATAAAAACTTCGAATCATTTCCTAGACTGTGTATAATGTATTTCATATGAATATGAATATTTAATTATTGAAATCAAGCAGCTGAAATTATACTTAACCTCTTTAAAAGAAAGCATACATTTATTTCCATTTATTGTATTAAATAGACATTTTAGGCTCAAACATTTCAAATTGTAAGTGCAGTAAAAAATTTACTGAAATAATTTCTTGGAGGTTATTCGTCCAATTTTAGTTTATAGTAAAAACTATTTAATTCCAATTTAAAAAACCATCATTTAATTTTTTTTTTAATTTTAAAGGTTAAAAAATCCCTCGTTCAGTACTAATTATTTAACGGGCAAAGTTTTAATAATTTACAAACTTATACATGCACTAGTTACAAAAGTTTTATATTTCACACTGCACTACTTGGATTAATTACATTTTAAAAGATCTTAACTTCAGATTTTTTCATGTTAAATACCTTTATTCTTGACTATCTAAAATTATAAAAATTTTGCTAAGTTTATAAAAGGGTTTTAATTTAAAATAGTTAGAATGATTTAAAAATTGCATTGATGCAAAATTCAAGGTTATGTTATTGTCATTCAATTCCTAAACAATTTTTGATATTTTACATTTATTGTCAAATAAGAAAACATTACTCTTTTGTAATGAATTAATAAATGGTTTATTTAGTTGCAAATAAAGTAAAGGGAAATATTTTGTTACCCGTTTTAGCATTTGGATCTTGTTTCTCACCCTCAGAACCCAACTTACGGTCCTCCTTCCTAGGACTTCTGCCTGGAATGATCAAAGCGTTCCTCTCGTCGCTTCCGGAAGCTACTCCACTTTCCCGGATCGTTTTCAACGATTCATTCATTTTCGCCAATTGTCTCTCTAAGCTACGAGTGTACTCCCCAATTTCCAACAATACTTTTACGAATTCAGGCCTCGCTACATCCGAAACTGGAGAACTCGGAACTTTCTTCTTTTCTTTATCATTTTTTACCTTTCGATTGCCTTCAAAATTCCGGAAACTTTTTCCAGACCTAGAAGTTCCCTCTGATCCACAACAAAAACAGTCTTCCTCTTTCTCCAATCGTCGTACGAAACGTCCGGGAGAGATCCAAGTTTTTTGTGAAGAAGAGCTATAACCGGATGTAGTCCTACCTAAATTTGAAGTGGCCGCGCTGTTTGTTCCAAAAGGCCGAAAACTAATAACTTCCGCACTCTGAACTCCCCTGGGCTCCAAATACTGAAATGTTCGTTCCCAATAATCAGTCCCAATGCTTCGGGATTCTACAGAAAGAAAGTTTGGTTCAAAATTAAGAATATGTGGTTCTGTCGAGACATCTCGACGCATTTGAGGTTGTTCTTCAAGATTCTGGAGCGATTGAAGAATTCTTTCCGCGAGACTTTCGAAATATTTTTCGGTTTGATTCTGACTTTCGCTTTCAGTTGTTTGAACACTTGAGTCCTTTACGAATGAAAGAGCAGCTTTTGCGAAACTTTTTTCGTCTTCTTTTGAACTTCTCGATTTTTCTTTTCTTTCTCGTTCATTCACTTCTTTCTCTTTCTCTTTTAATTTTTCCTCTTCCAATCCCATTTTCTTTATTTCAATTTTTCTTAACTCACTGTCTCGCAGTTCTTTTTCCTTTAATTCATTTTTCCATAATTCTTTTCCTTCCAATTCTTTGTCCTTTAATTTATTTTCCATCAATTCTATTTCCCTTAATTTTTTTTCCTTCAATTCCGTTTCCTTTGATTTTTCTTCACTGTCTACTTCAATCCTATCAAAAGAACCAATCGCATTTTCCGGAGTCATATCTACAATTTGAACCCTAATGGCCTGCTCATTTTCCCGGGGCATTAGTAGGACGCAGACAATGTTTTGATCTTCGTGTGAAAAAAATTGTGATTTCCTTGATGTTGAACAGTTTGCACATTCACAATTAAAAGTCCTCCCTCCAAATCGGTTCGCCATCCATGCTGGAATTCTGGGAGAGGTTTGATTCACTTCCGGTGTGAATTGGAAATATCTATGTTATAGAAGGCAAGGTTTAATGAGGGCTTTTCATATGACAACGTTTAAATCTACATTAAAACTGTCCGGTGTAGAGTTTAAAGACCTGCGAACAAAAAGCGATTTTTTATTTAGAATTCTAATAACACTAACGATATTTAAAATGATGTATGTAAAGATACCGATTAGTTTTTATTAATTCCAACTGTTAAACATATTTTCAGATGCTTTCAAATGTTAACGATTTGAATTTTAAGACATATAATACGTATATTGTGATATTACAAGGATTTTAAGGATATTTACGGGATTTCAAGTAATTTGTTGAGGCTTTAATTTTCAACAATATTGTGGGATTTCACAAAATTTCAAATTATTACATGAATATTTTGAGATTTCATCCACTACAAACGAGGACTTCAGGGAAGTTTAAGAAATCAAATGGAATTAAAAAATTCAAAGTTTCGAAAGTTACATGAATTTTAAGAGATTTGTACGATTACACGTAACTTAACATGATTTATAGGGCATTGAAGAAATTTGGACGATTACAAGTAATTTTTAAAGATATGACCAGATGCAAAAACATTTTAGACAACTTTAATTTGTACAATATTAAGAAATATGTATTACTAAATTTAATGGAATTGTATATGGCCGACTTAAAGGGATGATAAAATCATCGAATGAAATGTTAAAAACTAGAATTTTAGTTTTTAACTTAGGTAGAAGTAGAAGCTTTTGAATTTTTGAAGCATTCGATTGATTTTAAGTCTGGCATTTAAAATATTCCAAATCTGGAAGCCCTCTACTTAGAAACTGATCAAAATAAAAGACGACGAATTTTAAAGTATCCAAATTTAAACACATCGAAAGTTGGAAACCTTAAAATTCTCAAGCTTTCAAAATTAAAAGGTTTCGCTTTTTTCCGAGTAGTCAAGAAGTTTAGTCGCTTAATCGTCTTATCGTCTGAACGTTAGGTTACAATTTTTGTAAATTAGTATTATACATGTATAAAATGTAGCCCTTTCTGCGTGCACAAAAAAAAACAAATTAGGTAAAAGACATATACAAAATGCGTATAAGCATAAGCAGATAAAAGATCAGTATCAAATAACAATAACAAAACGAGAAGAAAAATTCGCTGTTAGTCAAAGCTGCAAGATGGATCAAAGCCACAAGAATTCACAGTATGCGTGGATCGTAATCCAGGGCAAGGGGTGTGATACGCGGGTGACAATCCACGGTGTGCCAGAACCAACTTTAAATGCAAGGTCATAGCACATCAAATTTTTTTCTTGGGTTCGATTAAGGGGCTTAGAAATAGGAGCCGTTTTTGAGAAAAGTGTTTTTTATGGGTTAACAATAAAAATTTTTTAAAAAATGTGATGCATTTTCACTTTTTTCACTTTATTTAACAAAATATGGTAAGTTACTTGGGTAATGAGGGTATATGCTCGAAACTTTATATTTAGCCCAGGTTGTTTTAAAATCCGAATGGACAAATTCCATTGCTTGTTCACTGTAAAATCCAAGGCATTTTTCAACTTAGGGCAAAAATCAGGGACATGAAAAAAATCGCGTGAACTTTAGGTGTAATTTAAAATTTCAAATCATAGTAGCTTCGCAAGCAGTTTTCCTTGCACATGGTGTACTGCATCAAAAGATGAATTAAACGCGTGTGGGAATACAGAACTGTTGGAAATTGTAAGGAAAATTGTTTTGCTTTGCAAGACAGTGGAAGTAAATCTTCATCTGCAAAGAAGTATAAAAATTGTTCAAATAATCCTATAATTTTCTCAGAAAAAACTAACACAGAAATATTAAAAATAATTCCACCACCAGAACTATACCTGATGCTCGGAGTTGTGAACAAAATGTATGAACGCATACTGATGGAATTCGAAGATGATTTGTACATGGGTGTTCAGCATTCGCAGGTAATTCTTGCAAACTGCTGTTAGAAAAAATCGACTTATTGCGTGAAATATGTAGCATTGCTTGTTTAAAATATTTAAGGTGCTGTAAGGCTTTTCAATTCGTCGTTGATTCTTGCTTTTTTCAACATATAACCCGAAATAGGTAGAATGTATATCTGAGTTTCAGCGGAGTTACTGTGATTTGGAAATTTCAATTACACCTAAAGTTCACGCGGTTTTTTTCATGTCCCTGATTTTTGTCGTAAAACTGAAAAAGGCCTTGGATTTTACAGTGAACAAGTCATGGAATGTGTACATTCAGATTTTAAAACGACCTGGGCTAAATATAAAGTTTTGAGCACACACCCTCATTACCCAAGTAACATACTAAAAGCTGTACAAGAATGCAATGCCCGACGAGTGTAAAAATAAATTATTTTTGGATTCTGCATTGATATGGACTGATATTATATTTATTTACCATATTTTGTTAAATAAAGTGAAAATGCATCACATTTTTTTGAAAATTTGGATTTTTAACACATAAAAAACACTTTTCTCAAAAACGGCTCGGGGGATTTGACTCAAATTTTTTTTGCATACTATTTCTAAGCCCCTTAATCGAACCCAACAAAAAAATTGAATGTGCTATGACCTTGCATTTAAAGTTGGTTCAGGCACACCGTGAATCTGATGGTCGCAATACTACCGAGACTAGACCTCGCGGATGACCATTTGCACTTCCTTTCGCTCAGTGGATTAGGGGGTTGAACCGGCGTCGGGATCGCGGTTTACGGCTTCTTCAACCAATCCGATTGTCTGGTAAATTTTCAAGCAACGAATTTCTTAAAATCTTTTCCTGAAATTAACTTTGACTTCCTCAGAATTTCAACTTTTTATTTAAATTTAGAATCTTTAAAATTCGCGCTACATCTTCTTTCATATTTTATGCACTAATTATTAAAATTCTATACTGAGCTATGAAAGTCACTAAGATCTAAGAAAAAGATTCTCGAACAGTTCCCGGTTTACAAAAATTTGTCACGGATTTCAAAATTGAACTGTCAATTAAAGAATTTAAAGTTGACCTCTTCTACATTTAAAGTATTTAATATTAAATATGAAAACATATCAGTTTCAGCAGGTTTAAGTTCAAAAGTTCAATAATATACAATTTCAAAGCACTAGCATTCAAAATTAAATCAAGTAGAATTCGAACCCGAAAGAATTAAAAAATTATAAAATGAGAATCACATATTTTCATTTCTCTAAAACTGAAAGCCATTGGTTGAAAAATATTCATTTGGAATCTATAAAATGTTTAAAATTGATAAATTCAAAGTATTGAGAATTGAATTTTAAAGTACTTGGGTCATTCCATTTTATTTCGCGAAATTCGGTTGCGGTCTAATTTATACCAATGTTGATACTTAACTATAATAATTATCAATGTTTTCGGAACACATAGATTTTTGACACATAGATTTATTTTTTTTATATTATATATATATATATATATTTATTTATTTTTTATAGTTTTTGACACATAGATTTATTCAATTACTTTTTTTCGAAATTTCATTTTCAAAGTGCAAGGCTGAGGAAAAATGTCACATTTATGTGCATTATAGAATTGAGAAAAACTCAAATTCGACCATTTAAAATGGAATAATTACATTATATCAGACGTATTCAACAGTCTTTCAACTTGTACATAACATGATCAAAGGTAACTTGTTTTATGAAATAATTGGCGAAAATTGATATTAAAATGGAAGTGTTTAATTTTTATAATTAGGACTATCCCCATAATGTTCATTTTTTATCAGGCTTTTCAGAATTTGAGCCCTTTTTCAATTTTTGATGCGGGAATACTAAAAATTGCACATTGAAACTCGCTACTTTGGATCAAAATATTGCTATTTAGAAGCTTGGTTAAACGAAGTATCAACTAAGATAATTGGTTTTTGTTATTCGTCAACGAAAAACTTGAATTTTGAACTATTTGGCCAACTTCAACTTAGTCGATATTTCGTTTAATCAAACCGCAAAATAGCAGTATTTTGAAAACAGTTCGTCCAGCAAAAAAAGGCTCGGAACCTCCGCGAAATTTTGAAAGTCAATAAATGAGGAACTAATTTACAAATAATGTAAATTCTGGATTTTTTTTTCATTTTTATCCCTACATCTTGTAGGGACAAAAATGAAAAAGTTAAAAAAAAAATAAAAATGGATAAAATCTCTAAAGTGACGAATTTCAAAGTGCAATGTTTAATATTGCAGCATCGAAAATTGAAAAAGGGCTCAAATCCTGTATTCTGAAGAAAAGAACCTGATGGGGTAAGTTTCAATTATAAAAACTGCGATTTTAATAACGCTTCGAAAGTGTTGAAAAATGGTTATGTTTTAGTTATTTTTAAATACAATTTTCGTCCATTATTTCCTATTAAAGTTACTTTTGCTCATGTTATATAAAAGTTTAAAGATGTTGAATACGTCTGATGTAATTCAATTCCATTTTTAATTATAGAATTGGAGTTTTTCTCAGTTCTATAACGCACATTAATAAAAGTAATTTAATCAATTTATGTGACAAATAAGTTCCAAACACATTGATAATTATTATAGTGAAGTATCAATTTCTTAACCCTCACAACCTACACTTCCGAAATTTTCCGCTCAGCCTAGACTGGGTGGTTTGTGCCCGGGCAAAGTTTAAAGTACAGTATCTCTGTATCAAATTAACGTATAGGGATACATTTTTTGTAAACTATAGCTAAAAGTCCCACAAAAATGAATATTGTAAAATTAATAAGATGAATTCAACATATACTATAAATATTTTCACAAAACTAAAACAAGTTTTCAGTAACAACGTTTTTGTATAATAGCTTGAAGGAAAAACCAATTATGTTTCACAGTGATAATTGTGGAGTGCGAGAGTTGCACTTTGAGACCTTGGCAGCAATTTTGTTGTTTTATTTAAAAAAACTTATTTTTCCGGTTCAACGAAAATTGCCTTATTTTGACATTTGTAATATGAATGGTTTCCCGTGTATTATTATTTTCATCTTAATGTCTGTGTACACGGTACTTAGTAATGATACAAATTAACCATTCATTTTCGAATTCACACAATTTATTCATGAAATTAAACATTTTAATTACAAATTTTTTGTTTTGGATTTTGTTCTGAAGTAGATCTTTACACGTTGAGCCTAACCTGGGTAATTTATACCCGAAGAAAAACTTTCGATGCGTACATTTCGGTTGGTAAGGCCCGACTGGCACTAGTCTAATGATGAAATTGTAGTATGCCCCCCACTATTTTTTACGCACACTCATTGGGACTTTTCGTTGCCGCATTCTAAAGATACAGCGAGCCGAAAATATCGTCCTTGTATAATACACCCAGTGTAGGCTGAGAGGGTTAAAAAATTAGGCTTCAACCAACTTTCAAAACGGAACAATGTTAAATTTCAGGCCTTAAAAACTCCACTTTTTTAGAATTTGGAAACCAAAACTGCAAAATTTGATATTTAAAAGTTTCTTTAATTGAACTTTTCAAACACAAAGCAGATTGCATAGCTTTTTCTATTAAGAATTCATAAGAATTCGGGCCAAGAAAATTTGATTATTCTAAAAAGCATTTAATATGAAATAATTGCAACTACTATCGGCGAAAAAATTCGAGTCCTCTGGCTTTGTTTGGAACATTGTTTTTTATTGAAAAAATAATAGGGAAAATCTGAAAAAATTCAAGGTGGTACTTTAAACATTTCAAAACAAATTGCCGTTGAAAAATTTGCATGAAAAAAGGCACCGCGCTGGGTTCTTAGACTTGCTTTCCAGTACAAAAAACTGTCTTCAAATATCGCAATTTGCACGAAGACAAAAGAAGTACATACTTCTTTCAAATTGTAAATAATTACAGATAGTTCAACTAACTACCTCTAATTT
>CAKNWW010160801.1:0-10871 GCA_932074435.1 Andricus kollari | reverse complement strand
TTGACTACCGTAAGGCATTCGATAACACAAACCATGAGTTACTTATTGGGCTCCTTGAGTGCTTGGAGATGCATAAAAAAATAGTGAGATGCATAAAAGAGCTTATGCTCTTGTGGCTATATCACATATAAGAAGGGGATCTTCCAAGGAGACTCTCTAAGTCCGATACTTTTCTGCATCTCCCTCTTGCCTCTCTATTGTCCTCCGAAGCAAAAGCTCTGGATACCTATGTGGCCCGCCGAACAGAAGAGAATATAAGGTCAACCACCTTTTATACATGTACGTCCTTAAACTCTTTGCTTTCTCGGAAGAGGATCTTAACATCCTTGTG
The DNA here is from genome assembly GCA_932074435.1 of Andricus kollari. NCBI lineage: Eukaryota > Metazoa > Arthropoda > Insecta > Hymenoptera > Cynipidae > Andricus > Andricus kollari. Next base: position 10,540 of record CAKNWW010160801.1, on the reverse strand, counting down.
GAGGTGGTGAATAGGTACTCTGAAGCGACTGACATGAGCTTTGGACTTGAAAAGTGTGCCTGCGTCCACCTACACCAAGGACGACTAGAAACTACACCATCGCGTGACGCGATGGTGTAGTTGTGCGTGTGTTAAAAACGGCCCTTGTAAAAAGGTATCGCCAAATTCTCAGAAAAATTTAAGCTTCCGAATTATCTGGAAAGAATAAGATCCAGGCGAACAATATGCTGGCCGTTCCTATACTGTTCTACACATTTGGCGCAGTAAAATGGAACGTCGACGAGTTGAAGCAACTTGACCGAAGCATACGCAAGATAATGACAATCCATCGAAGTCATCATCCTAGATCTTCCGTACCTCGAATATACCTACCTCGGGATAAAGGGAGTAGAGGCTTGCTGAGCTTGGAGTGTCTTTATCGATTAACGGTTCTGGCTACATTCTGCTCAGTTCTAAATAGTGCATATTCTCTTATGCGTCTCATACATCAAAATGAAGTCGTCAATTTTGCGGCGTTTCTATACCGTGCCGCAGATAGGGCCGCAGAGGAGCTTGGCCTCCCATTTGATTCCAGCGATACAACACATGGCCTTGCATCACTAACACCTTCGGTGCTCAAAAGTCGTGTACATGAAGCAAAACATATGCTTCTACGAAAAGAACATGCTGACAATCCCCTTCATGGTCAATTCTACGGCATCATACGTAGAGAAGAGCTCTCGATAGGTCTGTCCAATATGTTTCTCAAGTCTGCTGAATTGAGATTGGAGACTGAGTCATTTCTTTTTGCCTGTCAAGACGGCGTTATAGACACCTTAGTTTACCGCGAGCGCATAATGAATATACCTGTAGGCGATACTAACTGCCGAGCGTGTAAGCAAGAGCCAGAAACACTTGGATATGTTCTTAGTGGTTGCTCAAAGTATGCACTCTACGGGTATATAGAGAGACACAATGTGGCTCTAAAAGTGTTATATTACCATCTTAGGCACTTTTATGGTGTTGATCTATTGCCCGTCTTGCCATACGCCCAGGGGGAACTCGAGTCCGTTGTGGAGAATGATCAGTGTAAGATCTACTGGAATTTCTCATTCTCCACCACTCAACCTATTAGTGCTACGAAGCCTCAAGATCTCAAGATCTAAAGATCAAGATCACTTACGTGATTAAATTCTCGGGACCAGCCGATGGTAATATCACGGCAAAGGAGGAAGAAAAACGGGCGAAATATCAAACACTTCTTTTCGAACTGAGCAGGCTGTACCAAGGCTACAAAGTCCATCTTGTAGTTCTCATAATCGGCTGTGTTGGAGGTATGAAAGCTTCATTTCTTAGCCAACTCAATAAGATTCCGGCTTGCCAGCGTCAGGCTCATTTCATCGCGAACCGGATGCAAAAGGCTGTTCTTCTGGGATCACTTCGTCTGGTCCGTCAACACTGTGCCTCATAACATTCTGAAAAGATTGGTAGCTCTAGAAAGGTATCCAGAGGTGAAACCTTCATCTCCAAGTGTCCCGTCTGCCGCGTAAGGTCATCTGCTGCTAGAGACCTGACTCCAAGGAACAGTGTTGAACAATGTTCTTTCACGTAAATTTCCCTCTCTTGCTTACCTTCTAGGACAGAAAGAGCAGAAGTGGATGACGTAAACGTTCCAGTTGCGTCGGGATTGGTTGCTTTAAGGTACCATGATCGTAGCTTCCGGAGCCTACAACCTCTCACATATAAACCAAAAATTTGTAAATGTTCATTATTTTGATATCTTTGAAGCCTGAAAATGATAAACTGTATAAATAGTTTATTTACACTATTTTCAAACTTTATTGTATAAAATGAACACTGCTACTGACTTATAAAAAGAAAGTGATTGCATAGTATAAAAAGATTAAATTTTGTAAGTAATGTACGGAAGTGATTTTGAAAGTATAGATTTATACAATTTCAGAAAAATGTACAGTGCGATTAGATCAAGAACTGTCGTAAATACACTGTGAATCGCATATTTTTCCATTTTTCTTTTTAATTGTTTCAAATAAAGAAAAATGGTTAAAAAAAAACTATATAATATTATTATACTTGAATATCGAAATCAAAAAATAGACCACCACCCACGGTGGAGCTAAACCAACATTAAGTGAAATGTGTTTGCTTATGCGATTTTCTGTTGAATTATGGTTCCATGTTGTCCCATGATAGTTTTTAAATTAAACTTAAAATCATCGCCTGAGCCGTTTTTGAGAAAAGTCCATTTTTGTTAAACAATAATTGCGAGTTTTAAAATCTGCATACATGTTAATGGTAAATGTTGCTTAAAAATGGTTAAAAAATTTTTATTTAACAGTTTTGTAGATTTTAATTGTATGATAGGGAGCATTAGTGAAACCTTTTTTTTAAATCAAGCTTACAATATACTTTCTAATTTTTTATTTTATTCTCGGAAGTTCTTCGCTTAAAATTAAAAATTTTGTTTCGCCAACAAAATCTAAAATGTAACTAAAGTTGTTGAGGAACAAAACTATTTTTATTTAAATGGGAAGTTGTGAATGATTTGAAAAATAATATTTTTAAATTTTATTACTGAAATTCGACGGTTTTTTTTTAGAAATTAAATAAAATTAAGTAACGGAGCTTTGGTTATCACGTTACGTCCTGACGGGAACAAACTTATCTGGTTAAAAATAGTTATTTATTTTAAAGGCTTTCTCGTTTTTGAACGAAATCTAGGACTTGAAAAGAGGGGTGAGAATAACTTCCGAAGATCGAGATAACCACACAGTATTCTACAAATAAATTGGAATACAATTGTATACAGAATATTAAAGTTTATTAAATTTAGGATATTACCAAAATTAAAGAGAGATAGCCAATTTGAAATTTAAAAAAGGATTATTATGTTACTGATTTAGTTTGATTTTACATTGCTGGATTTGCTTTTGAATGTTATGTGCACTGGAGACTCTTTGGTAGCAGAAACTCTTCATCCAGATCACCACCTCAAAATAAAGGAAGACCTTAATGACGAGTTTTGAAAAAAAATTAAATATTATGAGTTCTTACCTCATTGATTGAAACTTACTGGTTTTGTAATCCAATTTTGCACTATGGACCCTTTTTGTACTGGGCGAGTGACACCTTTGGGTATTCACTGGTTTATGTGAAACGGTTTCTTGAAAAACTGGTTTTCCCAAGTCGATGGTTGACAATGAGGATTGTCAAAGGAGTTAATTACTCGTCAGGTAGGCTCAGCTCTCCTGCTGGTACTCATGGGTAATGATGGTTGACAATAGAATTGTCAAAAGGATCTTTGTGGGTGGAGTTTCACTTTCTTTTAAGGGGAATTGCAATTGTAATGGACTTAATTCGATTAAATTTCTGAAGCACAACACTAACTGATTCTACTTTTATCTTTGAAATTGTATTACCACGACTTGGAAATAGCTTTCAAATAACCGGAGTCTATCTGGTATTTTAATATTTGATTTGAGAATTCTTTCGATGTGCTCTAGAGCAGAGCTTCCGCCCGATTCAAAATGTATAGCTGGACTGATTTCCGATGTCCTTTTGAGCAGAGCTTCCGCCCAATTTGAAATTTGGAGATAGCAACTGGCCATTGTGCCACCCTCTTTAATTTTTCGTGGCTGATATTTATGAGCTGCGTCCGAAGATTTGTAGGCGAGACGTCATTGTATTTTAGCGGTGTACAGAAAAGTCAAGATGTCTAAACAGCGTGGTAGTACTGCGGAGTTTAGACTATTGATTTTATCATGATGAACGAAAATGAATATGCACGAGTTTGTGCGTTTTTAAAAGTATAAAAGTACATACTCATCTTCTTTCATAATTAAAATGATTGTCACGTCCTATAAATATAATGATGATTACTAATATCAGTATACATAATATGGTTATAATACGTCACAGGACGTGACAATCATTTGAAAACGGCAAAGAAAATTTCACAAATACCTACTTCTAAAACGTGTTAAATGAAATCTTATAGAAAATTCAAATTACATTCAAATAGTCGAATTTAATTCTTCCAAAATACCTCCAAAAAGTTTTGTAAAAATGTTTTTTTTAATTGTTGCACAAAATCTTGAAAGTACGGTGTCGGATTATGTCATTAAAAAAAAAACGTCAGAAACTTTGTACATTTTACTCAACTTTTCCTTTAAAAGTAACTTTTAAAAGAAAAGGAGATCTTCGTATAACATGTTACGAAACATTTTCTACATTCATTATATAATGACTAGTAAATGTTTAAATATGGGAACCGAGACATCCTAAAGACGTCCTTAGAATGTAACTCTATGTCATGTGACTTGACGTCATTAAGATATCCTTTGGATCTTATCATGACCTTAAAAGGTCCTCAGGACGTCCACCAAAATACGTCTATTGGAGAAATTTAGTACTTGTGTTCCCACTGGGATATTTACTAGCTTTATTTGTTCTATGGCAATAAAATGTAGAAAATACGTTAAATATAGTCAAACTAACCATTTTCTTCCTCATTTCACATACTACTCTCATCAAGCAGAAATCAAATGATTAAAGATTTTAATGGTGATGTATTTTTGATGGGTATGCATTTTAAAAATGAATTGCTCCAATCTAGTGGCCGCGTTGTGAAAATTGTATGGAAAAATGTTCAAGATAATATTCCGGCTTATATTTTCAACCGATTTTCAAGTTTTGTATTTAAACGGAAGATTGGTAAATTCTTAAAAGATCTGTGAGATGCTTCATTAATGTATGAAATGTTCAGTTTGCATGACATTGATGTGTTGAAGATAAATGCAGATTCGCTACACATTAATTGAGAGTTTATAATAAATATATAATTTGTTATTAACAATCTTATTGTTATAAACAGCAGTCTGAGATTTTTTAAGTATTACGCATATTTATAAAGTGACTTTTGTCTGTAATCCAATTTATAGTGATGTACAATAAACGTGGGCATGTTGTCGGACTGAATATGGTATGTTCGTGCCACGGTCGAATCGGTTTTTCGATTCGATTCGCCTGTGCTTCGGAAAATCCCATATTTCATGTGCCTTACATTGAATCGGTTATTTACTTTTTTTACATACTTTCTTGCAATTAGGTGACCATAATCCATCAATAAACCGAAATAAGTCGTTTTGAATCCGAAAAAATATGAATTTTCCACAAAAAAGTTCTTTTCCAACCGATTAGTTCAATTTTTTATGAAAACGGTTGAATTTTCAACTAAGAATAATTAAATTCTCAACCAAATGATGAGATTTTTATTTTTTAATCAAAAAATCTAAATTTCCGAAGCTTTTTCTTGAATTCCAACTGTTAAAAATGCAGGTAATAAAAATTAAAGGAATTTAAAAATTCAATTTTAAGCAGCTGAAAATGGAAGGAAATTTAAAATTGAATTTCCAACACATGAATTTTGAATTTTCTTTCATTTTTAAAAGTTGAAAATTCTACTGTTAAAAAATAAACTGTTGAAAATTCCATAACAATTTTCTTTATATGTCTACAGTTGAATGTTGTATTAAAAACAAGTGATAAAAATTTTATATTCACATCATTTTTCATAATTTTAAAATATTTTGTTTTGGCTGGTTAATAAATAATGAAAGCTGGGGCCTTTACCAGCCTTTACCATTTAATTTGTACAATTAAAGTTTGTGAAATTTATACATTACGATTTTGAATGTTTCATTTTGAGATAATGTTTATTTTGCAACCCTAAATATAAAATCGACTGAAATTAGAAGATTTCCATTTTAAAACGTGTTCATTATTAAACGATTTAATAAAGTGTTTTTGAATGGCAAATTTGTTAAGCTTTAATTTAGAAGATTTGGAAAGTTGAAAATTCAGAAGATTTTAATTTGGGCTGCTTTACTTTGTCGTTTAGTTTTGAATACTTCAAATGAAGAAATCGTCAGCTTTAACCGTTTAAACTTTTGAATTTCAATGCCCGGGAAAAAGTTTTTTGCACTGGAAAATAACCGGAAAATGACCAAAAAATTGTTCGTTGATGAAAGTGGCCAACACTGATCAGTATAACCGTATTTTTAAATTAGTCCTTTAATTTAATTTAAAATTTGAAAACTGAAAAGATCGAATTGAAATTATTATTTGCCAATCAGTCGTTTATAAAGTCCAACTTGTCAATGTCAATATTGGGCTTTACAATTCATATCCTTATTATAGTTTTAAAATATCGTGATATATTTGATACTGTTTAATTTATGTTCTCTTATTAAAGAAAATGTCAATGTAATACTATACAACTTAATACAAATTTTCGGTCCTTTTTGTATTTGTATTTATTCATGAAAAGTTCCTGGGGCTAGATAGCCCTGTAAGGAACAGGTGATACATATTACAATTGAAATGTGATGGTGATCGATTTAACGATTGAAATCAAAAATAGGTATTTAACAAGAGTAAAGAAGTAAACTAAAATACACATAATTAGATGTGGTCTATTATCAGTAATAATGTAAATGTACATACGCAAATATACATACTTAAAAGTAAATACATTCATGTGAACGCTTATATATGTTTTTAACTTAAGGATTCAAGTGTTACCAATGTGTAATTTCGAGAGTAGAATTTAAAGTTTCAAATAAGAAACCAGAAAGGAGTTTTCTAAAGTGATATTGTGAAGGTGCATTTCTAATTGTTATAGGTAGTTTGTTCCAAAGACGAGAACCACGAATAATAAAAGATCTTTGCATTTTACACGTGCGGTGTGGCTTAACTTTCAGTACTGTTTTCCTTTCACGGAGTTTGGAATGTATCGTTTGATCTTTAGCGTTAAGAAGTCCTGCTTTCTCTCTATATTCGGTAATATGTTCACTTTTTGGGATGTTATAGATGAACCGAATCCAAGCATTAAGCGTACGTTTAAGCTTGGCATTCAGTTCATCAGTTTTATCGTCATATGCAACACAGCCGTAGTCAAAGAAATGGAGGACGAGGCTTTTCATTAAGAGGATACGCGTTGGAGTAGGAAGTGATTCTTTATTCCTGTTAAGCTGTTGGAGGACTCTAAAGGTTTCCTCGAAATATCCGCAACTTGTTCATTCCAAGTAAGAGATCGATTAAGAATATAGCTTAAATCTTTCACAGAATCCACAAAGGGGATAAGACGCTCATCGATCGAGAGAGAAGGTAAGGTTGCAATTGTTGCAAGAGAAGGAGAGGAAGAAGGTCCTATGAGTATAGCCTTAGTTTTAGCAGGGTTAAAAGTGACACCGTTTGTCAGGGTCCACTGAACCACCAAATCAATATCCTCCTGTGCCTTTTGAATTAAGATCTTAAGAGTGGCAATAGGCCCGGAGAGGTATAGCTTGAATAATTTATTTCTCCAGAAAATTATTTGACCAGTAATCGACAAAAATTTAACTTCAGAAATTAATTAATTAATTACCCTGGTCGACACAATAACATCAATACTTTATGGTATAGCTTGAAGTCGTCAGCATATTTGTGATAGTTGCAGAGTTGAAGTTCACTAACAACTTCAGGTGTATAAATATTAAATAGAGTGGGTGCAAACGTGGAAGCTTGAGGGACACCACTCTTAACCTCCCCATAATCAGAACGCTCCCCATTGCTGGTTTGTACTCTTTCATAACGATTACTGAGATAAGATTCAAACCATTTAACAGCCATATTTGAGATGTGAAGTGATTTGATCCTAGTCAGTAGTAAATTATGGTTAACTGTATCAAACGCCTTAGAAAAGTCAAAAAGGACAACAACCGTTATTTTCCTTCTATCAATTGCCAATTTCAGGTCAGAAGTTACTTTAAGTGTAGCTGTAAGTGTACTATGCCTGGCACAAAACCTAGATTGCATTGGGTCTATTAAATTGTTAGTTTCAATATGTGCAATAAGTTGCTGATGGACAATGCGTTCGAAAGGTTTAGACAATGCAAAGAGGATGGATATCGGGAGGAAATCTTTGGGAGAGGTTAGGTTAGATATTTTAGGAACGGGGTGAATAATCGCCTCTTTCCAGGTATCAGGAAATATTCCCACCTTTAGAGATGCGTTATGGATATGCAAGAGAATAGGAAACATTACTGGTAAGGCTAAGCAAATCATTTTAATTGACATACCATCAGAACCTTGAGCATTTGATTTTACCTCTAAGAGTTTTTTAATTAGGGTTTCTTGCGATACGTCAGAAAAGAATAATTTAGTATCGTCAAAGGTAGAGGGAACTGCGGAAGGGGAAGTGGTGCTGTTTGCAAGGAGTGTGGATTTTGTGGTGAAGGCTGTTAAAAGGTGTCTAAGAAATAACATAATAAAATTTAAGTACTTTTCTACGCAAATAATCAAGATTAATTGAGAATGCAGAGTAAAAATTAAAGAACTACATATGCCTTGGCAGGAGTAGCACTTGTGAAAAATTAATGCTAAGGTTAGTCGGAGAAAATTAAAAAAAAATATTGGTCTTAGCCAGTGGTTGCTATTGAAGTCCCTCTACAGATGGTAGGTTCGCGAGTTGTATTCTAGGCGAACCGTCCTCCTTTCTACAAAAAATTCTTTCACCTGAAATGCAAAGATATTTGATTTTCTTGTTTCTTCGAAGACCAAGAGCGATAGCATAGATTTTCCGATTGAGTGGAGTTAAGGCCTCACGAAGACAAATCAAGCGTTTCTCATTTCCGGTCCATCCCACACTCGATGCAGAAAAATCTCTTTTGACTTTACGTCTCGCGATCATTTTATCTCATAGATCTTGACGACTGAATTTAACTGCGATGATCGGAGTGGTGGTAGGATGAATGAGTGACCGTGCTCTGATAATACGGTAAAGGTTGATAACGTGATCTTTAACAATTGGTACATCAAGAGCCCTGGCAATCGACTCAACGTTGACCATAAGGTCCTCATTGGGCTTCATTTAAAAGACCATGGATTTCAAGCGTAGTATGTAAAGCCGCTTGATGATTAACATTCTGTGCATGCTCAAGCGCAACCACTTTAGCCTTAAAGTCTTTAGCTTCCTCCTTAACAAGACGAATTTCCTCAATTTGCACTACACAGCCGGCTTTAAGAGAATCTATGCGACGAATGTTATTTGAGAGGTCAGTATTTATTTCCAAAAGGGTGGAGTTCAAATTTTCGTTAATATCCTGTTGTAGAGCCTAGAGGTAGAGCAGGTGAATTGACAGGAGTGGGAGTAAAGGGTACGGGATTTTTATTGCCGACGTGTCGGGAATTACTGATCTCATTATTGTTACCAGGGTTTGTATTCACTGCCGCTCAGGTGACACTAATAGTGAAAAAATTATATCCCTTGCAGACATACTCAATCTACCCTTTTTTAAGTTTATCAAAAGTCTTTTGCGATGCCAACATTAGCACAGGTCAAGTAGATGAGATCGCCACACTCACACAGGCTAGAACCTCAGGACTACCGCTCGAAATCATTACGTTGCACTCCGGGCACGCTCCTGTGGTAACGTAAATGAAACATAACAGAAATAACTGTTTTGAAAAAGTTTGCACCGATTAGAAATAATTAAACGAATTAACAAAAAGTTAAGTCACAAAACAAACCGGCCCCAATCACTTTTACGACATACCAACTTTGAGCACAGAAAAAACTGAGATACTCAAGGAATCTCGGAAAACTGAAGCGGAGCGAATCGACACGTCCATAACCGACGAGTAACCGAATTAATATTGATACTAAACATTTTATATGACCTGTAATTTCCTCATTCCCCAATTATTAATTGAAACGCCCAAAATTTAGGATACAAATTTTTTTAAACGGTTATTTGATGGAAAAAATTTTTAAAAAAAGCTAGGGTTTCTGGCTTGAGAATATTAAATAAGAAAATAAATATTATAAACCTGTAAAGCCTGGTAAAAAACATTTTACAAATCTTAAGAAGATCAATAACATCTAATTAATTAAGTAAAAATTAACGACACGTTTTTGTTTATTGTTGGACTATATATAGGTCACGTAATATCAACTATTAGCATATCGACACAGTATTGTCTACATGTATCTCTGGATCTGAAATCTACATTCTATATGCATCGGTTTAGATTTTTAGAATTACAATTATAAATTGAAAACTTAAAATACCTTTTGTCAGACACATGTTGGATTTTTGATAATCTAAGGCCGACCGATCGAATCGAAAAAACCAATCCGACCGTGGCACGGATTGAATTTCGGTTTTTCGACATTCGATCAACGCACACTGGGCTGGATTACATGAGAAATCGGCAAAACTAGAGAAATGTTCTTATCTAAAAATTGGAAGGTGATTCTTAAGTTTTTGAACTTGCTGAATTCAAATCTGGAATCAAAATTAAAAAAAAAAAATGGCTGACCGGAAGTGACTATTTGCGTTACTACAATGCATACGACTTTTGTGTAAATCTGTAATTTTACGGGTTTTGAGCAAATTATTTAAAATATTGACTCAAAATTTTTTTTAAACAAAAGGCGGATGCATTTTAGTAACCTATATAGCCACTTCCGGTCCGCCATTTTGTTTAAAAAAAATTT
>CAKNWW010160771.1:0-15880 GCA_932074435.1 Andricus kollari | reverse complement strand
CTTTTAAATTTGCACATTTCTTTGCTCTTATTTACTGTTTTTTGAATAATAATAAGGTTAAACAATAATAAGGTTTAATACATTTCAGAAGACAGCATTAGTCATGTTACGTTGTCAACATTGATTTCTATGCAGATAACTGTGATAAAAACTAATTCTTTTGTTTATCATGATTTAATATTTTTGAAATTAATCATATTTGAATACAACTTTCATACTTTTGAAGCGCCTTCTAATGCGTTGAACGGAAATGGTGTATTTAATTCATTTCAGGTTACAATACTTTGGCACAATATAAATTCAACTTATTGGACTGGTTTGGTGTGGATGTGATTCCTCACTGAACCTTTCATTAAATTTGGCTCCTTGAACATAAGTATTGCAGTGACGGTTTCCGAGACGTAGTCCAAAAGTATAACCTAGTAAGTGCTATTCCCCGAAAAACCTATTTCCCAGCAGTTATGCACTTAGAAGTGATCTCTTGCGGAATCGTTATTTAATATGTGAAACTTTTGGACAGCAGTCTGCTCTACGACATACTCGCTACGATCATGCGTCATTATTTAGGCCTTGTTACTTTAGATTGGACAAGTGTGCCAAGATTAATCTGAAGAAAGGAAAGATAACTATCGTTCCTAAGGACCCTGAGCTTGTGGATATAAGTGTTATTAGACATCTTGTCACTAGAGAAACCTATACATACCAGGGCGCGTCTCAAAGCCACATTCAGGACGTAACATCAGTGAAGGAGTCTCTCCAAAGATGACACAAGCATCTTCTAACACAGATTTGGTCATCAAATCTGTCGCCGTTGAACAAGGTATCTGCGACTAACATGCTTGCCATCCCAATTCTACTCTACTCGTTTGACGTAGTTCAAGGGAAGAAGAACGCGTTTACGGCCCTTGATATCGATACGCGTAAGATCATGCATATGCATAAGAGCTTGCATATCATTTTCGAGATGATGTGCAAAAGAGCGTTTCTTTACAAAGCCGTAGAGAAGGCAGCCGAGACCCTTGGCTAGAATTTTAACATCGCAAGTGAGGAAAGTGCATCACTCCATCTAGAGGCCTCACTTCTAAAACGCGAAGTAGAGAAAGCATAGGTTGAAAAAATCAGCCAACAGCGAATCAACAAGAAAATTCACGTAAACTTTCACAGAAATGTAGAAAAACAGTCCTTTTCGAAGGAGGAAACTTTTTCTTTCCTCAGATCATCAGGACTTCATTCAGGTACAGAGGGTTTCATTTTACCATGCCAGGACCAAGTAATTTCCATCTTAGTATATCGTGACCGCAATTTACATCCAGAAGTTCGCAGCGATAGGTGCAGAGCGTGTCATGCACACGCTGAGTACCTAGAACGCATTCTATCCAGGTGTCCCACTTACGCGGGAACGACGTATATCTGCAGACATAATGCGGCACTGAGAGTGCTTTATTACCATCTTTGTCGCTCTTACGGTGTTGGCCGCGAACCTGCCCTGCCGAACGCTCCGAGGGCGATAGAGTCAATTGTCCAAGACGAGAAGTGCCAAATGTTCTGGAACTACGATTTTCAGACAGCAGTCTCCATTGCACAATCGAGAGCCATACCCGCGTTCCAAGAAGTTACCAAGGCACTTGCGAGATCGATGCACAAAGCTGTCATCCTTGTGTCGCTACGTGTCGTCGTGATTTCATCGTGCTCTGTGGCCACCCTTCTCACGCTCGTGAGACGTGGTCATAGGTGTGATTTACCGCGGTTCTTTTTGGAGCTGGTGTAATTTTTAGATGGCAGTAGCTCCTAGTGGAACACTGCGGTGGCTCTTTAACCCTTCTTTTCAATAATATGTATATAGTCATAATAATATGTGTATAGTCTTATGGACAACAGCAAGAACTGACATGAATTGACCTCCATATATCGCATGCTTCTGATTGGTTAATCTGAAATTATTAATTAATAGGCAAAGTGAATGGCATCCCCGAAGACCCTGGGCTCGTCGACAGAAGCGCTATACGACACCTTGGTGCTGGAGAGACCTATACATACCTGGGCGTGACACAGAGCCGCATTCAGAACGTAACATCTATAAAGGATACTCTGCGATGCAGATACAAACGTCTCATCAGATGTATATGGTCTTGCAGACTGTCGACGAGGAACAAAGTATCTTCGATGAACATGCTTGTCGTCCCAGTAGTACTCTATTCATTTGCAGTGGTCCCATAAACGAAGGAAGAGCTCAGCTCCCTCGATATCGGGTCCCGAAAGGTTATGCACATGAACAAAAGCATGCACCTTAAATCTTCTGTTCCGCGACGTTACATCTTACACCGTCAAGGTGGTCGCGGAATACTGAATCTTGAATGTCTTCACAACTGGATTATTCTGGGTATAGTACATATAGTGGCAAATGGACACGACCCCCTTCCTAACCCTGCGTCGGTCGCAGCCGATCTGATAGGCACAGGGTACACATTTTTAGGTGACCCTTCTCGCTCTCATGTAGCCGGAACCCATTCACCCTAGTACCTTCCCAACTTCCGATGACGCATATAGACCGCTCGCCCAATCATCCATCAACCGTTCCCATGAGCACGTGCCCCCCTCCTGTGATCCTGTCAGGCTTACTGTGCCCATGTACGTCCGATTATGCAGGGTCAATATTTTTAATCGCGATCGCTGCATGGTTAAAATAGTCAGGGAACACAAAGAAGTGGGCATAGGGGCGTTTCTGTACAAAGCAGCGGAGGAGGCTGCTGAAACACTCGGCCTTGACTTCAATATCAGGGTTGAGCAAAATTCATCAAATCTTATCCATCTTGAGTACTCACTCGTGTAGGCCCGGATTAAGAAAGTACAGGAGAAAATCTTCCGCAAACAGCTCCTCGACAAGAGGATGTTCGACATCTTCGACAGAAATGTGGTGGATCAGTCGATGTTGTAAGAGCTAACGTGTTTTTCCTTAAATCATCCGGATTGAAGGCGGGTTCAGAGGGTTTCATTTTGGCATGTCAAGACGGTGTCGTTTCCACTCTAGCATACCCTTTCCACATTTTGAGCCAAGAAAATCCCGATGACAGCTGCAGAGCGTGTAATGTACATCCCGAACATCTAGGATACATACTATCTAGTTGTCCAACTCATGCGGGAAGAACCTACATCCAAAGGCACAATGCGGCACTAAAAGTGCTTTATTACCATCTCTGACACTCTTACGGCATTAACCCAAATACCGCTCCGCTAAACTCTCGTAGGAAAATAAAGTAAATGGTCGAAAATGAGAAATGCCGCATTTACTGAAACATCATATTCTCGACAATTGTTTCTATGCTTACTCGTGGCCTGACATTGTTCTCCTTGACTTCTAGAAACGAACCATGTTCTTTATCGCATTTTCGGCACCAGCTGGCAAAAACGTCATAGCCATTGAGAAAGAAAAGAAAGAGAGGTATAAAGACCTAATAAGGACCTTATAAGACGATCATACCCGGAATATTCTGTTGAGCTAATCGTCTTGATCATCAACGCTTTTGGAGGTGCCAAGGTTTCACTTGTTAATAGCCTGAAAATCATCTGCGTGTCAAAAAAATGCTGATGCACTTGCGGGAAAAATGTAGAAGGTGGTCGTCCTTGGGTCCCTCCGTGTCCTCAGAGTGCACGAGACTTTTGCCGGATTATCATATTGAATTCGACACAGACTGCAACGACCTATCTCACGGTCGTGAGACGGGGTTACAGCTGAAATTTTGCGGTTATCCTTATGACAAACATTTAACTATATACATTCGTTTTTGGTTTCAGTTCCTTTGGAATCGCCCCGAATCAAAGGCGAGGGTAGTTTGGAATCCTATGGGGATTGTGTGAGTATACTGTTTGATTTAATTAGGTGTAGTTCACATTATCTAATGTTTAATTAGGACAAAGAATAGATACGTTGTAGAAAAGCGACGGAATTCTACCGGGTGCTTGTTTTATAAATTTAAATTATACGAGTTAATCGAAATGAAATTTGATGATGAGTTCTTTCACGAACTCTAAAACGAAAAAAGAACAGGATGTAAGCTCTGTAGCTAGTTTTTATAAAGCTTTAAATTCAGTCAAAGGCTCAAAGTGATTCAAAACTTCCATAAGTTTGCACTTTTAAATTAAGTGAAGTTTTGACTGGAATGATTCAGGTGACTAATTCTAAGAGGCGTCACTTGTGCCTCGAAGTAGACACTCACAACGGCATTGGGGGCACTAACAGGGTTGGAGCCCTTCCATCTCACCATCAAGGCCGTGGCTGCGAAGGTCGCCTGGATATTAAATATGGTAAACGGCGGAAGGACCTCGACAGCAGTGCGGATCCCAACTGAGATTGCGAGTAGGCCGACCCAGAGCATGCTGAGGTACATCACGTCCACTCGCTATCCCTTCGACAAGAAGTATCGTGTTAGCCTATGCATGAAGGAGAAATGGTTAACGGCGAGGCACACCTGCCCAGTGATGAGGAGAACTGGTCTACATATGGCTCCAAGAACAAGTAGAAAGCAGGAGCCGAGATATAATGTACAAGGATTGGAATAAGCTTTACAATCCCGATGGGGTCCTACGTTACTGCTGAACGTGGACTGACATTGTCACCTGAAACAAATTTGTAAAGGACATTGATTATCTCAGATTTTCCTTTAATTACTAACATTATTAGCAAGATTAGAATATTAGAAAAATTAGAAGAAAAAGAATATAACAATTTGTTAAAGATTATTGGTAAAGATTATAAGATTAGAAAGATTAGAAATATTAGAAGAAATTATTATAAAAATTTGTTAACATACCTGTATGGTCCTTATTAATGAGAGAATCCTTGTTGAATGTTGGAATCATTGCACGTATCTGTGTTAAAAAATTTTCTGCAGAGGCCAGAGTTTCCTAGATTGTGACCGTTTCCCTCTGTGTCACGTACTTCGTTATTGCATGGGGACGCAACGATATCACCCAAGCGTCATGGGGAAAGAATCATTCTAGTAGAAAATATGAATGGATGGGTTGGAGTCCAACGCGAGGGTACGAAAAGGGTGCTCGGTAATTTTGGCGATCCAAAAACAAATGGTAACGGAAGCAGATTGGTTAGCTTGTGCTTAGAAGAGGAGCAGAGGCGTTAGCCACAGTATATTTGACATTAATGTTTCGGATGGAAGACTGCGAGAGCTAGTAAGAGATACAAGAGTTATGTGACGTTCTGACTGTGCCGCGGATTATTATCTTTTAGTCTAAAAAATTAACTTCGGTGAAGAATGCAGAAGAAAGAGAACCAAAATGACGAAACAAAAACCGGCAAAACGAATAGAACTTGAAGACAAAATAAATTAAAGCCTATAGAACAACTTGCGAGACGCTAAATCACAATAAAGATATAGAGGGTGCATGTAAAATGTTCCGGGAGATCACTGTTACGAGTTCAAATGAAGTGTGTGGTTCTGTGATTGTAGGGTGAAAGAATGGGGAAAGAAAAGGAGAAGGCGTATCTGAGAAAGTTGAATATTACAGGAATTAGTGATGACGAGAGATTACTTTATTCACAAGTGCGCAAGGAAAACAAGAAAGTAAGTAGTAGAACAGAGATAGTCGGATTTAGAAAGGGCAAGGGTAAACTAGTATATGTCCACGCATCGACTCGACCAGAAAACTTGGAGTACACAGACGGTCAATTTTCATGCAAAACCAAAAAAGCGCAGCAATTTTTTAATTTCAAGTTAATGAAATTTGACACCAGGCTGTGCAAAAAATTTTAATTAAACATTTTTGACAAAAGAAGATAACTTTTTAACAATTCGTGGCACTTTCACCAAAATGTCATAGTACAGTTTTAAGCCCAAAAAGTTATCTTCTAACCAAAATTTTCTTGAACAGTGGAGGAAAAAAGTAAAATTCTGGAAAAAGGGGTAAAGAGGAGAGTTGAAGGAAATGTGGGAAGCCTAAAATATGAAAGTAATTTTTTCTCATCTTTGACACTTAATAGTATCAGGAAAACTCTGTAATAATGTTTGAAGAACTTGTACGGGTACAGTCGGCGTTGGATAGAGTGAGTGCAAAAGCTGTCGCAGAAGATAAATAATGCAGATTGTATGAAACTGCAATTTCAAGTTTCTGTTTGTACGTCAAGGTGGCCCTTTTTTTAAAATCAGATTATTTTTCCTTCTCCCAAACCCTACTCTTGTTAAAATGCCCGAAAAGATTAATTTTAAGAAATAAGGTAACTTTTGTAAATCAATATTGACTGAAAAACTGTGGAGATACTCGATAAATTACCCAAAATATTCATAGTTGAGGAGAATCTGTTTTGAGATTAAAACCCCAGTTTCTATGTTCTTTAATGCAACGTAAACTAAAAGAACACTTTCATGTACCTGTAAACATGAAGCAGATACTGAATAAAAATTGCACTTAGAATTGCGAACACAAAGAATGCTTTTCGTGGTTGTACGCCTGGGATTTCTCTCAACAATTTTTCGATAAAAAAGCGAAATCTTCGCTGAAACCGTGGATGGGGGGATTCGTTTCTAATTTCGAAAAACCTATGTACCCATTAGGATGGTCCAAAAATTCGACTTTCGATTTTTGGAGATCAGCCCCGCGAACTTGCTCCTTTACCATAAAAAGAAATTTCCGTTTTTTTTTTCAAATCGGTAATTTAAATAAGAAATGATCCGTTTTTGAAAAAATGTTGGAAAAATTTCAAAACGTTGAAAGGCATATACAGTTGTTTAAATTGTTATTGAAATTGAAAATAGCATTACATTCATTTGCAAGTCTTTTTGTCGTGTATTAGAAACACTGACAAAAATTTCTGAAGCTCTTACAAAAATTCTGTTTCAAATTTTGAAAATGCTCTAACTTTTTGGATTTTTGTCTAATCGAAAAATTTAATGGAGATATTTTTCAAATGTATTTGATATCTAGTAAATTTTTATAATGAAATTCCTTAATATATCAGAAAAATAATTTTTTTTCTTTTTTTAAAATTTAAAAAATTTTGAAAAGTATCTTTTTTAATTTTGATTAAAATTAAAAATGCCGTAAGGATAATTTTCCCGTCCTTTTTTCATGAATCAGATTTTTCGTGAAGAGAAATCTAAAATTCTTTAAAAAAATTGTTTGCCTTATTTTGAAAGTGCTTTGCATTTATTAATTTTGGTCGGAAATATCAGATTAACGAACTTGACCTACATTTTGTGACCCTAAAATGTGTATCAAAGGCAGATTCGTTTGAAAAAATACTTCAAAAGTTAGCGTGGCTACAACATTCAGGTAACCATACATACATACAGATAGACAGGCAGACACCGACCAAATTTTATGATTTTTGGACTCTATAAGAGCCAAAACGTGCCCAGAACGGGTGCTGCAGAACGCGAACCACACGACGTGCGAGCGTGATATGCCTGCGGGAGTACCAACACAATTCTTGCACGACCTGTAAATCGTACCAATATACAACAGAGTGATACAACTGTTATGTCTCTAGAATGTCAAACGTGTTCCAAGAAAGGAACGTAAAGGTCACACTGTTCTGTGACGCTGTTACTGTAAGGATATGTAACAGTTATGGAATTCTGTAATCTAACCAATATAGAACAGAGTGATATAACTCTTATGTCAGTAGAATGTCACACGTGTTTTCTTAGAGGGGCACATAAAGGTCACACTGTCCTGTAAGTCTGTTACTGTAAGGATATGTAACAGTTCTTGAATTCTGTAATTTAACTAATATAGAACAGAGTGGTATAACTGTTATGTCACTAGAATGTTACACGTGTTCCAAGAAAGGCACATAAATGTCACACTGTTCTGTAACGCTGTTACTGTAAGGATATGTAACATTTAATGAATTCTGGAATGTACCCAATATAGAACAGAGTGGTATAACTGTTATGTCACTAGAATGTCACACGTGTTCCAAGAAAGGCACATAAATGTCACACTGTTCTGTAACGCTGTTACTGTAAGGATATGTATCATTTAATGAATTCTGGAATGTACCCAATATAGAACAGAGTGATAGAACTGTTATGTCACTAGAATGTCACACGTGTTTTCTTAGAAAGGCACATAAAGGTCAAACTGTTCTGTAGCGCTGTTACTGTAAGGATATGTAACAGTTCTGGAATTCTGTAATTTAACTAATATAGAACAGGGTGATATAATTATTATGTCACTAGAATGGCACACGTGCTCCAAGAAAGGCACATAAAGGTCACACTGTTCTGTAACGATGTTACTGTAAGGATATGTAACAGTTCTGGAATTCTGTAATGTAACTAATATAGAACAGAGTGATATAACTGTTATGTCTCTAGAATGTCACACGCGTTCCAAGAAAGGAACATAAAGGTCACACTGTTCGGTAACAATCTTAGACAAGAGTTGTTGCCGACGGCCGGGACAAACGAAAAAAAAATATTTTATTTTATGACTTTTTTATGGTTATAGCCGGGTAAGCATGCAAAAAATTCCCCTAAAGAGAATTAAATGTCATTCTCAATGATTCTCAACGTCCACAGATTACGTCCTGTCAGTTTCAATTTTTTCCATTAGTATAGTGTAAGTCACAACACGAGTTGAAGTTAAGAAACAAAATCTAAGAAATTGTCGGCGATCACCGCTGTCGCGGTCGACAGGAGTAATCGCCGACTTAAAATTAAAGTTTCAGACTTGGACATTTTAAGACGTATCTCAGGAAACCGTGGAGATTTCGCAATTTTTATTGTCTTTAATTAGAGATACAACCTTAAGACCTAGGTCGTGCCAGAAGTTGAATTAGAGGTACAAAATTCGCGAAATTCTTGCAGTTTTTTAAAATTCTCAAGTGGTATATTCTCTTCAAAATGTCAAAAATATCTTTATTAGGGCTTATTTGACGCATAATTGAATCAGCTTTTTAACAGGTTTTAAAAAACATGTTTTACTCATTTTGGAAACGAGTAATCACGTTTCAGTCAGCAGTGATTCTTAATAGTGCTTTCGCTGATCGTACTGTCAATTTCCGACGGTAGTGTACTATTTAGCTTATGGTCGATATTTGTCGACAATCATCAGACCGGCATACATTTTGAGGAGTTTATTCTCAAAAACAAAATGTGTACCTGCGATAAATGAGGACAGTGACAGGGATTAAGTTTTCAATCAATATGAAACTAAATCAGATATATAAATAAGACTTCCAAAAAATTTCAAAAATAATAGTACCACGAATAATCATTTTATATTTTCTCTACAAAGTATATATACATTATGTATATTATGTATATATAATGTATCTAATAATGTATAAATAAACTTATATGATTGTATTATATGAATACATTCAGGTATCAATGGGCCTCAGGAGTTGGAATATGTCAAAATTACCGTTTTTAATTTTTTACACCAGATCCCCTAAATTTGAAAATCTGAAAAAATTTACAATAATAGCTCTTTGCGTGACTATTCTGTGGTAAAAAACTGAGTTAGTACTTGAGTTTCATCACACGAAGAAAAAAAGAATTTAAAAATTTTGTTGAGTTTGAATTTTCCGCTACATTTCTTTCAAAAAAGTTATGCACGTTGAGAATGGCCAAAAGAAGCACGGTCAATAATTTCAGATTTTTTCTAACGATAGAAACAGGGAAAGAAAATAAAAAATAAAATGGACCTTACCCCCTACAACTCATCCAATATGGCGGCTAACGGTTTGAAATTATGGACAAAGATTTTGTTGATTGTATCCTTTCAAATGGCTGACTCAACATTGGATTCCCTTTGGGGTCATATTTTGCATGGTTACCCGGCTATAACCTTTGCACCTTAAAAATTTTTAAACCCATCTTCTCATAATATGTCTCAACTAAAAAAATAATGAATATATTTCTGAGATGACCCTGGCTTCTTCAGCAAAAAAGCATAGCCGAGATTTTGTCACGAATGTTCAAGAGGTTCCATAGTGCAATTGGCTAAGGCATCGGGTAGGTACATACGGGTTAGGTAGTTTAGGTAGGGTTCGAATCCCCGGGGAGAGCGATTTTTCAACAGGTTTAACCATGCGATTATATGTGTAGGGGACAGTGCGTGAAATTGGTTTATATAAAACATAAACTAAGTGCATCAATAATACAAAAAACATTTTTTTGTCACATATCGTTGTAACGCTGTTACATAATTGTTACAATAAATGCCAAAATGTTGTAACACCGTCATGGAATTGTTACGGATCTATTACAGAACAAATTTACATCGTAACACTGTTACATATGTGTTACGGCACTATTACAGAACAATTTTACTCTGTAAACCTGTTCCTAAATTGTTCTAAAAATATTTGTTGACATATAACGCTGTTCCAGAGTTATTACAGAACAATCACAGAACAAATTTACATCGTAACACTGTTACATACGTGTTACGGCATCATTATAGAACATGGTTACTCTGTAACCCTGTTCCTGAATTGTTCTAAAAGTATTTTTGTTACATATAACGCTGTTCCAGAATTGTTACAGATCTCTGACAGAAGATGCTTCAGTAACAGTGTTACAGAACTGCTACGTCCATTTGGGGGCGACATTACTTAGACCATGGTCTAAGTATGTTCTAATCCCGTTACAGAACCTGTTATTTTGTGTTCTAGAACTGTTACATCACAGTTATATTACAGTATCCGCTGGAAACCAACTAAGCCACCGAAGCTTATTATATATTTTGTTCAACTTGTTCTCGGGTGAACATGGTTTTTCAGCGTAGGCACGGACTAAGTCAAGTGACTGATAAGGTGACGATGTTATGAGTTAACTTAATATGATGTCTGAAATCTTTTGCGATGATGTTGTAGGTACAAAATTACGAGCATGGTGTAGTTTGGAGTTTGTCTTTTACCGCTATAATCCTTATACAGCGCCGCGAGCGTTGGAGGTGACAACAGTCGCCTCTGGATGCTTTCTTAGAGCTACCATCTGCCACTCCACAAGTTATTAGTCGCTTGCTTCCTGATGGTCTAGAAAATTTCTTACAATGCGACAGATGTTTAATGAAACCGCCTTCTGAGCTGCAGCCAGAGCCCTACTGACTCCTAAATGTTCAAGATGTTCAGTGCACCTTGCGTGCACATTGCCTGTAGCCGAAATCAAAAAAGGATGAATAGATGCATGTTTCACATTCTCCATATTGTATTTACTTCATGCCTTAGCTCGCTATACTTATGGATCTTGGTTGTATAAGTTGCCTGAAAATTTTGTTCAAGTGGACAAGCAATGTCGATAATGTAGACTCTTCCACCTTTTTTCTCGTATTACGATGTCCGGTCGATTGTTAAATTAGGCCATCTACCTCTGGAGGATGTGGTGGTTCTGGATCATCAACAGGTAGAGAAAGAACATCAATTGCCGCTGCTTGATCGTGTGACTCGGCTTTCTCTAACTGATGTTCATTGCCGTCGTTTTTTCACGCCAAATCAACCTGCTGTTTAATCTCCATTGCTCGGCCTTCTGAGATCTGTAGATTATTCCTGATGTCCTTCACCTTAGCGATAAGATATCTTAGTGCGACTTTCTTTATACGAGGATACTTTGCAGAAAATTGCGTTCTAAAATTGTATCCGTTTTCGCTTTTCGTTTCAAACTTCGTACTTTCATACTAGAGGCGCACCAATTCCTCTTTCATTGTGGTATCCCACTTGATGTTTTCCCGCGGTATTTCTGTTGAGGTGGTTGGCTGAAAATAGCTAACGCTAGCCAAAGCATCCTTAGCAGGCACAGTTATTTATTCTTGAGAAATTCTAAGCTCCAGAAGCTACGATCATGGCTTCTTAAAGCAACCAATCCCGATGCAACTGGAACGTGTATATCATCCACTCCTGCTCCTTCTATCCCAGAAGGTAAGCAAGAGCGGGAAATTTAGGAAAGAGACTCCGTAAAACACTGTTGCTTGTATTCCGGTCTCTAGCCACGGATGACCTTACGCGGCAGACGGCACATTTGGAGACGAAGGTTTTACCTCTGGATACTTTTTTAGAGCTACCAATCTTTGTAGAATGTTATGAGGAACAGTGTTGACGGACCACATAAAGTAATCCCAGAAGAACAGCCTTTTACATCCGGCTCGCGATGGACTGAGCCTCACGCTGGCAAGCCGGTATTTTGTGAGCTGGTTAAGAAATTAGGCTTTAATACCTCCAAGACAGCCGATCATGAGAACTACAAGATGGACTTTGTAGCCTTGGTACAGCCTACTCATCTCGAAAAGAAGTTCTTAATATTTCGCCCGCTATTCTTCCTCCTTCGCCATGGTATTACTATCGGCTGATGCAGAGAACTCAATCACGTAAATTATCTTCGTCTTCAGATTTTGGAGGAAAATATCAGGCTTTGTAGCACTGATACGTTGAGTAGTGGAGAATGAGAGATTCCAGTAGATCTTATACTGATCATTCTCCAGAACTGACTCGAGTTCCCCCGGGGCGTATGGCAAGACGAGCATTAGATCAACACCATAGAAGTGCCGAAGATGGCAATATAACACTTTAAGAGCTGCATTGTGTCTCTCTATGTACCCATAGCATGCATACTTTGAGCATCCGCTGAGAACATGTCGAAGTGTTTCTGGCTCTTGCTTGCACGCTCGGCAGTTTGTATCGCCTACAGGTACATTCATTATGCGCTCGCGGTAAACTAAGGTGTCTATAACGCCGCCTTGGCAGCCAAAAAGAAATCCCTCAGTCTCCGATCTCAATCCAGTAGATTTGAGAAACATGTTGGACAGACCCATCGATAGCTCTTCTCTACGTATACTGCCGTAGAATTTACCATGAAGGGGCTTATCAGCATGTTCTCTTAGTAAAAGCGAATGTTCTGCTTTCTGTACATGACTTTTGAGCACCGACGGTGTTAGTGATGCTAGGCCATGTGTAGTGTCCCTGGAATCAAATGGGAGACCAAGCTCCTCCGCGGCCCTATCAAGACACATAAGAGAATATGTGCTACTTTGAACTGAACAAGCTGTAGCCAGAACGGTTCTTTGATGAGGACACTCCAAGCTAGCAAGCCTCTATCCTCTATAACTCGAGGGAGGTATATTCAAAGTACAGAAGGTTTAGGATGATGACTTCCATGGATTTTCATCATCTAGCGTCTGCTTCGTCAAGTTTTTTCAATTTATCGGCATTCCATTTCACTGCACCAAACGTGTAGAGCAGTATAGGAACGGCCAGCATATTGGCCGCCTGGACCTTATGCTTCCCAGATAATTCGGAAGCGCAAATTTGTCTGGGAATTTTGCGATACGTTTTTTCAAGGACCGTTTTCAACACACGCACTTTTTTGGTTTCCGCTAATGGTATTCCAAGATATGTATATGTTTCTCCATTACCAAGATATTGAATGGTATTTTCGCCTATGAGTTCAACATCCTGATCGTCATGCGATGATGTAGTTTCTAGTCTTCCTTGGTGTAGGTGAACGCAGGCACACTTGTCCAGTTCAAAGCTCATACCAATCGCTTTAGAGTACCTATTTACCGCCGCCACAAGGATGTTAAGGTCCTCTTTTGAAGAAGCAAAGAGTTTAAGGTCGTCTTCTGTTCATCGGGCCACATAGGTACCCTGAGCTTTTGCCTGGTAGCACAATAGATAGAGGCAAGAGGGAGATGCCGCAAAGTATCGGACTTAGAGAAACTCCTTGGAAGACCCCCTTCTTATATGTGATATAGCTATTAGTTACTTCTCTTTGGCAGATGTTATGACAAATCTTGTCCGCCACAAGAGCATAAGCTCTTTTATGCATCTCAATATTTTTGAATGCACCTCCAGGCACTCAAGGAGCTTAATAAGGAGCTCGTGATTCGTGTTATCGAATGCCTTACGGTAGTCAATTCAAGACATGGACAGATTTCGTTGATACCTGATCGAGTCCTGGGTAATACACCTGTGTATTAACAGGTTTTCCCTGAAACCTGCCAGCCGTCTCTTGCATCCACGTTGTTCAACTATTGCACTCCATACCGGCTCGATAGATGTTATTATCCTCTCTTTTAGGATGCCAGTGAATAGCTTGTAGCTGGTGTTTCAATAAGCTATGAGCCTGTAGTTCTTTGGACTTGACAAATGTCCGGTCTTATAGGTCAGTACCGTGCGTCCTTCCAAAATATACGAGCTAGATGTTGGTGCGTAGTAGTGAACTTCTTCCACCAAAAGTTGTTGATTTTATCTGGCCCTGGCGCTGAAATGTTCTTCGTTCTAGCGATAACTTACTTCACTTCTTCAGCAGTAATTAGTGGACATTCTTCCTCTGGACCTTGTAACATTTGCCTTTCGGAAAATTTACGAAAGAGTGATATATCTGAATCGTCTTAATTTAGCTGAAGAGTATCTCCATATACTTGCTCCCAGAAAAACTGAATCTCTTCTCGACTAGGCGGATTTTTAACGGCACATGAAGTTTTACTGAACAGACTGGAAGGGTGAGTAGAAAAGGTAACATTTTCCTGAATCCACTTTACTCGCTGTTCAAGACTCTCTTTGGATGTTGAAAGAGATCTTATTTTTTGCGTCCAGTGCTGCTTGATGATCAACAGTTTACACTTTTTTAGCGTATGATTGGCTTTTCACAAGTTTTGAGCAAGTGCCCGCACTTTTTTTTTATGTATGCCGTCTCGCAGTTTTAATTTTAAACTGTAGCTGTGCAATACGCTCACCAGTCTTACTCAGGCGTACTTAAGTATCTTTACCTCTATTGTTGCTAAGCAGGAAGACCGCCTTCTCGTAAACTACACAGATTAGATTCTAGAGATTAACATCTTCGGGCAGCAAATCGGGGAGAGCATTATTAGCTTCAGATAATTTGTCCATCCTGGGAAAGACTTTTTAGTGGATTTTTGTTTCCCTGCTTCTCATGTTGGCATTATCGGCTATTTGTAAAGTTGGTATTGCTAGAACGGGTGATATGTTAAATACTGAGGCGTTTTATGAGCATATTCCGGTTGCATATTCACCAAACGTTCATGTAAGTTCTGCATGAATCCTCTTCGCAAAGGTGAGCTTTTTTGCCAACAGGTAAGGATGTCCCTCCTGAGTTGGTCGAAACATTTGAAAAGATGTTCTCGCGTATGTCCTGGGCCATTACTTGGTCGCCGCCTCGGTTCGATCGTATTGCCACTCCCAACCAAGCAATGACCTCCATCCAAGAGAGGCCTATTGTGAGTGACACGGCACAATACTGGTGACGTAACCGCATAATTCGACTTTTTTATAAATTGTAATATTTCTGACACTATTTTTGGATTCTAGGATAACTTATCGGCGTTTTTTAAAACAAGATGCTGTCTTATATAAGATATAGAATAGTGCAACGAGAGTGCCAACGCGGGTTTGTAAGGAACACTCCCCAGCAAACACGGTCTATAACTGTTGTAGATCAACAAAGGAACAGAGTTCCATAACAATTGTTACAATCTCGTGATAGAACTATTCTAGAACAATAAGGTGACAGTGTTCTAGATCAATGTGATCTTATTGTGACGGAACTGTTCTAGATATATGTGATGGCACTGTTCTGTATCAATTCTTACAGAACTGATCTAAAACGAACCTATCACAGACGATCTATAACATTTGTTCCTAGTTTGTACTAGAACTGTTCCGTAAGGGTGTTACGTCGTCGTTCTAGAAAATTGTTACTAATACGTTGCAGAACAAATTAGGGACAAAAATTAGTAATTACTACAGAACAGTTGTTACATAATTGTTCTAGAAGGATTCAGTCACAGATGTTCTATAATGGTTGTTCCAAGTTTGTTCTAGTACTGTGCTGCGACGGTGTTACGGAGACGTTCTAGAACACTGTTACTAATGTGTTCTCGATCAAATTAGGAACTAGAATTATTA
>CAKNWW010160689.1:0-10559 GCA_932074435.1 Andricus kollari | reverse complement strand
CAATTAAGATACTTGTTTAACAACATCACAGACATTTAAAAGGATCAAATAATTATAATAGAGGTATTTTAAAGAAAAATCAAACTTTTATTATAAAAATAATAGCCCACATTCAATTACACAACTTCAAAGTAATTAATCAATTTATGTTATTTAATTCACAAACAATTTAAATTAAATCTTTATTTAATTCAAAATTATGAACAAATTGAATCTACTGATAATTTATTAAATTAATACGGGTATTTCAAATATGAATAAACTTCTATTATACAAATTATAGAATTAAGGTTAGTTTGTGTTAGATCGGGGCTTTTGTGTATGCCCCACCGGTTGCTTCGTCGTCCGTCTCTCCTTCTCTTTCATCCCCACTCCTGCCCCCACTCTCGGAAAGTTCGCTCTCTTTCCTTGGGAGAGTCTCGACGCAGTCAGTACGTGTGTAGCTCTCGAGCAGTCCACAGTGAACAATAAAATATAGTGCACAATCTAACTCCGACTCAACTCATTCAACGGAACACCCCAACATTGTTCCTTCGAGCCGGATACTTCACGCGCAGCCTATATACCTGCGACACCAGCTTGCTGCATCTGAACAGGCGACTCTTCGTACTTCCGACGACGGCTACCCTAGCCCAAAGCTGACAGGCCCACGCAGCAGACGCCCTCAACGTTCTGTTTTCGGTCAACCACCTACGAGCCCATCCGGACGTCGCCATGGACCCAGCCACTGGAGGACCGAGTAAGTATGCTAAAAATCTTAATTAATTCCGCCTCAGAAGCTACGCCCTCTGCCTTCTGTCTAGCGCATCGCTTCAGAAGGGGCGGTCCCTGGCTTTGGCGCACCGCCTCAGAAGCTACGCCCTCTGCCTTCTGTCTAGCGCATCGCTTCAGGAGATACGGCCCCTGGCTTTGGCGCACCATTCAGAAGCTACGCCCTCTGTCTTCTGTCTAGAGCATCGCTTCAGGAGATACGGCCTCTGGCTCAGTACAGGAACTACGCCCCCTGTTTTCTGTTCAGCGCATCGCTTCAGGAGATACGGCCCCTGGTTCAGTACAGAGATTTCCGTCTCGTGTTATTCTTCCTCTCTTTACACAGATGTAAGCCGACTCAAAACGTCGCCGCGCGCTAGGCGTCGTGCTGCGCAAAGCTGCCCGGAATATCCTTGACCGACCCTGCGAGGAATGGACTGACGGCCTGGCACTCAGCAGCCTCGAGATGGTGGATGAGTATTGGTGGGACTTCTCGAGTACCCATGTGGAGCTGCTTCAATACCCGGAGACACAGGATAGCGATTACTCCTTTGACGACGAATACGCGGCGGCCGAGGACATTTACACCGCGCCAAGGGTCGTCTGTACGATGTGCAGGCACGCCGCGTGACCGGCGCCGCCTCCATCGAAGCTTCAGCTTCAGTTTCCAGCACCAGGGGATCAGCCAGATTGCCGAGGATTGAGCTACCTCAGTTCAGCGGTCGACGACAAGACTGGGAGTCCTTCCGAGACCTCTTTAACGCACCCCTATCACCGGACCAAATTACGCCATCTCCACCTCAAGGCCATATTTAACATTAAGGCTCTGAAGGAAGAATCAGCAGCAGGAACCCAGAGGCTCCTGGACGAGCTGGAACGACACTGCAGTCAACTCGCATCTCTCGGCCGTCCAGTCGCTCAATGGGACGATTGGTTCGTCACAAGGGCGAGCCTCAACATGAACTCCAGCACAAAACGCGGTTGGGAGAAGATTAGGCGAGCTGAGATGACCACATCATCGGCCGCGAGGGGCTTCTAGACATACGACCAGCTCACGACCTACCTTCAACAGCAGTGTCTGAAGGCAACTCCCGTGCCTTCAGGAGCTTCGTGACGACCGCCGCTGCAACCGGTCCCTGCCCTGCTTGCACAGAAGAATACTACCTTGCCCGCTGTGAGGCATTCAGAGGCCTTACCACGTCAGATCGCAAGAACCTGGTCATCAGCCACACGCTCTGCTTCAATTGCCTGAGGAAAAATCACAGCGCAAGGAACTGCGCATCGTCGTCATCGTGCAGAACGTGTGGCGGGCAGCACCACACGCTGGTTTACGAGGGAAAGCGCGCTGGAACAGGCCTGTTCGCCGCCATCCCTGCGAAGCGGCCCTGATACAGGCATGAATAGCCGTCCTTCCAACGGCCTTGGTCACCCTCTGGGACGGATGACTCCGAAGAGAGAAGGTTTAGGCCCTGCTGGACCCATGCTCAGAGGCCACTCTCGTCAACAAGGACATCGCCAAACGACTAAGCGATGGTTTCGAGCGAACCAACATCTGACAGATCCGGGTCCCACTCCAGTACATCCACCTCCAGCGGATCCTGCGAAGCTCCGAAATCCCAGCAGCTGACTACGGCTCGCTCCGGTCACGGTGGTTGCCAAACTCGACTAAGACACGCGCGTGCCTGAGCCCTGGGCCCACAAGTGGCTTGATTTCCAGGAGACGATGAAGGAAGTGGACAAGATCATCATCCCACGCTGGATTCGACAGTACCAATCAGGACGGATCGAGCTGCATGCCTTCGCGGAAGCTAGCCGTCGAGCAACAGCCGCAGCACTGCGCTCCAGAACCACCGACGACGACGCAGGGAATGCTATTATCTTCCTCCTCTAGGCAAAGACCAAGTTGTCGCCCATTAAAAGCCTCTTCCCGCCAAAGAGGGCCACTGCCCGGATGACAATCCCGCGACTTGAGCTGAGAGCCGCTCTTCTGGCAGCCAAGCTTCTCCACTTCGCAGCCACAAACTGTCATCTCAGGGCTCTCCCAATCCAGCGTATGGTGGGACGGACCCGTCTGGTTGAAGAAAGACAACACCGCCTTGCACACTCACGACTGGACACCGTCGAGTTCTACACCCAAACCACCCACCGACCCAACCAATCTGGGATGCGCTGTCGTCCAGGCGGCGCCATCCGACGAGCATCCAGCCGACAAATTCTCGAGACTGAACGGGCTCCTTAGAGGTATCGCGCGTGGCGGACGAGGACTTCGCCAACGGATAGGTCCACGCGCAACTCCAGCGGGTTCAGCCAATCCATCATGACAGCGCACTGAGAGGACTTGCGCCCATTATCGACGACACCGGCGATGAGAAGCACCCGATCATCCTGGGCAGACGCAGCCACCTTGCTCGGCTTATCATCAACTGGCCCATTCGATATCCTTGCAACAAAGAGCCGTGGAGTGAGGACGACCAAGGGCTATGGCGCCCTTTTCGTTTGCCTGGACACCAAGGCCGTACACCTCGAGCTCGCGGGACACATCACGACGCAGAGTTTCCTTGGAGCACTCGACCGCTTCTCCGGTCGACGCGGACAACCCCAGGAGATGTGGAGCGACAACGGCACATCGTTCCACGGAGCAAACACCGAACTTCGTCGCCTGCTGCGCGCGGCAGAGATGGGCTGGGGTCTCGTCGAAGGAAGCCTTGCCCAGAAGGGTATTACCTGGAACTTCATCCTTCCCTCGGCTCCCCTTTTTGACGGCCTTTGGGAGGCGGCCATCAAGTCTGCGAAATCTCATCTGCGTCGAGTCGCCGGGTCCCGTAAGCTCACATTTGAGGATTTCTCCACGCTCCAAGTTAACATCGAGAGGGTTCTAAATGGCAGACCCCTCACGCTGCACACCGACGATCCATACGATATCGAGGTCCTGACGTCTGCTCACATCCTCACCGACAGGCCACTCACCTCAATGCCGCTGACTTCCATGGCGGATACAACCTTGGATCACGCAACACACTAGACTTTAGTCAAAGGCCACCGCGAACACTCCTGGGTACGCTGGAGCCGTGAGTACTTGAACAGCCTCCAACAAAGAGCCAAGTGGACCCAGCCTCGCACAAACCTCGCGGTCAACGACATGGTCGTCATCATCGGCCCTCCTCTTGTCAAAGCCCAGCGGAACCTGGCCACTCTGGAGGATTACTGCCGTTCACCCTGGGCCGGTCGGCCCAGTCCGCATTGCCACGTTACGCAAAGCAGATAGCTCTTACATCCGACACATCACCAATCTGGTGAAACTACCGGTGAGGGCTCAGGACCAGGAAGACGGAACCCCTCGACTGGCAGGATCGAGGCGGACAGCCGGCTGACTCGCAGCTGGAGGATGGACCACTCACGGCGGGCGGTACTCCATCTCCCGAAGCGCATTGACACGGCGGGCGGCACCGTCATCAGCGGCGTGGACAAGCAGATCTTCCACTTGCTGCTCCCGGCGGGCGGACTTGTTTCGATTTCGTTCAAGGAACGAGGCGGGCGGTATGTTGGATCGGGGCTTTTGTGTATGCCCCACCGGTTGCTTCGTTGTCCGTCGCTCTTTCTCTTTCATCCCCACTCCTGCCCCCACTCTCGGAACGTTCGCTCTCTTTCCTTGGGAGAGTCTCGACGCAGTCAGTACGTGTGTAGCTCTCGAGCAGTCCACAGTGAACAATAAAAAAAGAAAGAGAGAGAGCATGAGTGTCGAAGAGCGGGCTCCGTGCGAAGCTCCGTCGCGTCCGGTCACCTCTCAGGCAAACGATCTCCAAAATTCCACTGATTACGACTCAGCTAATCAGGATGTCTTCTTACCGCTACTGATTCCTATCGAACGGAAGTCATGATGTCATAACTCAACATATACTCAAACAAGCATCGCGACCGCGAGTGTGCGACGCCAACGACGGTTGGCCGCGATCACGTGGTCGTTTCCAATTTTCATCTCGCGTAACTCATTGTGTTCAATTAAAACGAATAAATCTGGGTTTTTTGCGCCATTCACGGCTTTTTTCCCATAATCTCGCGTTATCATTTATACCTACCCAGAATTCCTCATTCTAAAACATGGTGCCTCCTGTGAGGTTTGAATAAGTTCGTTCCTCACAACAACAAATTGAATAAACCCGTTGGCGTCTCACGCGCGCGGGTATCGTCGTGCTTCGTTACGGTGAACACGTGCCGCATTCAAACAAAGACATTGCGCGCGCATCTTACCTCCGCCGGCGAGCGGAAAACCAACAAGCGAACCACGCCACGTGGTTTCGTAAAGGTAAATCGGGCATCTCATGCCACTTCGTCTTCCTCGAATCTGTTATCGCTCCCACCAAGGATCCCTCATCCAGTCGGCCGTTGCTGCATAGGAGTTGTGGAAGTGAATTTAATGGATTAAACTTTTAGCAACTTTAATTCAATTTTCATTTTAATTTGTTTTCGCGAATCCATTCAGTGAATTTAATAGTTTAGACTTTTATCAGTTTTAATTCCAGATTCATTTTAATTCATTTTCACGATTTCATTCGGTGAATATAGTGGATTAAATCTTTATCAATTTTAATTTCATTTTTTTTTCATTCGTTTTTGCGAAAAAGAGTGGGATACTCATCATTATACTGCAATAGGATACCATCGGTATATACCTGTTGTTTACGTTGCGACTACCCGAGGAAACTCTTGTAGGTTAATTTAAAATTAACAATTAAAATGGCGTTATCCGAAAACCATCAAAAACGCGTTGCGTACATTGTTTAAAAGGTGGTTTCGCCAGAACAAGCAATCGCGAAACTGAAAACGTATCTCAAAGAATCCAAATGCGATTCGATCAACGCGCAGTTCGTTTAAACTGTATTGCTACTCGGTTTACGGAATATGAGCGATATAACGATAAATTGACCAGTTTAGATCCAGGACATCTTCTGCTTGACGCATTTCTTGAAATCGAATCCGAATATTACGAAATCGCGACCGTGGTCACAAAATTACAACCCGCGACTCCACTTGCTAGTTCGACCTTGAGCAATAGCAATATCACTATTTCGGAAAAACAGGATAGGCCGAAACTACCGGAAATTAAAATTCCCACCTTTAACGGGGATCATGATAAATGGGTTGCATGGAAACATAGCTTCGAAGGATTGGTCCATTCGCGTTCTGACCGTCATGCCAAC
The DNA here is from genome assembly GCA_932074435.1 of Andricus kollari. Lineage (NCBI taxonomy): Eukaryota > Metazoa > Arthropoda > Insecta > Hymenoptera > Cynipidae > Andricus > Andricus kollari. Next base: position 4,611 of record CAKNWW010160689.1, on the reverse strand, counting down.
GGCATGACTATCTTGGCACTCGTACGCTTCCGAAGCGTTTCCGTCAGATTCGCAACTAAGTACTACTGCTGTTTTGAAAGTTCAAAACAACCGAGAAAATTGCTTCTAACGATTGTAATTGTCGATTCTAATTGTAATCTAACGATGAACTTAAAGCTACAGTTTCTTCATCTTATGACAATTTTTAAAGAGAATTAAACTTTCTAATAGTACCAAGAACAGCTGATATCGGGCCCAATGAAGCATTTCCTCGAAACTTGTTCGACATTCCCAAAAATTTGCAGCATGCAGATGCGCAATTTCGCGTTCCCAAGTCGGTTGACATTCTGTTAACAGCAGGTACAACTCTGTCCATGCTGTCCATAGGTCAGATTAAACTTCGACATCAAGATTCTGAAATTATTCTACAAAAAACGTCGTTAGGTTGGTTTGTGGCAGGAGGATCAGATGTTCTCGTGACAACTGCAAAGGCTTCTTGCAATGTCGTCAAATTAGACAAACTTATCAAGCGTTTTTGGGCAATAGAGGATTTTGATCATGAACTTTTAAAATCTCGCGATGACGTTTCTTCTGAACAACATTACGTAGACAATACTCAACGTGATGAGACCGGTAGATACATCGTGCGGCTTCCTTTTCGAGATAGCAAGTTCCAGCTAGGGAAATCTAGAAATCAAGCGCTAAAGCGTTTCTACTCACTTGAGAAAAAGTTCGAATCCAATTCGCAGTTAAAATCTGAATATCACAAAGTCCTTAACTAGTACGTGTCTTTGAACCACATGACTCTGTGTGATGACACAAAGGATGGATGTTATCTCCCTCATCACGCCGTGATTAAAACAGCCAGTGCAACTACTAAGGTTAGGGTGGTATTTGACGGGTCCGCAAAAACGTCGGCAGGAGTTTCACTCAACGAGGTTTTATTGGTAGGTCCCACGATTCAAAATACCATTTTCGAACAGCTTCTTAGATTTGGAACACACATGCGTATGTGATAATAGCCGACATCGAAAAAATGTACAGGCAGGTGCTGGTCCATCCAGACCATAGAAAGTTTCAGAAAATGTTGTGGTATCATCAGGATAAAATCACAACTTTTCAATTCAACACAGTAACGTTCGGAACTGCCTGTGCACCTTTTCTTGCAATTCGTACTTTACATCAGCTTGCTCGAGACGAAGGCAAGGAGTTTCCACGTGCCAGTAAAATTCTCTTACGAGATTTTTATGTTGATGATCTAGTTTCTGGCGCGAATTCTATAGAGGAAATTCTAAGTATTCGCGATTAAATGATCGAGTTGCTAGGTCGTGGCGGTTTTGTTATCAGACAGTGGGCTTCTAATCACACTTCTATCCTAAATAGCATCGAAAAGAAAATTTTTAATTTAGATTGTGTCATTAAAGAAAATCCCATTCAGAAAACTCTCGGAATCATTTGGGACTCCCAACGCGATATCCTTACCTACACGGTTCGAGCTATCGACGCTCAAAAAACTTCGATCAAGAGAAAGCTCCTATCAGAAATTTTAAAAATCTTCGATCCTCTCGTACTTTTGGGGCCGGTGGGTCTCTACGCCAAAGTCTTGATACAAGATTGTTGGAAAGCTAAAATCACTTCGGACGAGTCACTTCCTCAAGACATTCATACAAATTGGCAATTATTGACTGATCAGCTCTCATGTTTGCAGAAGTTTTGGATGCCGCGAAATTTCGTGTGTGAAAATCCAATCGAAATCGAAATCCATGGTTTTTGCGACGCATTTCTTCATGGTTATGGAGCACGTCTCTACATTAGATCTGTTGATGCGAAGGGTGCTGTCACAGTTAACCTGGCTTGTAGTAAATCTAGGGTAGCTCCAGTAAATGGGGTCACCATTCCACGGCTAGAACTTTGTGCAGCTTCAATTCTCAAAAAACTATACGTAAAAGCAAAGGCGCAATTGGAGTTTCTGATAAAGCGAGTGACCTTCTGGTCAGATTCCACAATCGTATTGTGTTGGTTGAAAAAGGCTCCTCATTTGCTGAGGACCTCTGAATCGAAGAGGGTGGCCGATATCCAATCTCTAGGAGATCGAGTCCAGTGCAGAAACGTCAGATCGGAAGATAATCCGGCCGATTCGCTTTCTAGGGGACAACTTCCATTAGATTTCATATAAAACAAGTGTTGGACCACAGGTCCCAGCTGGTTAGTTCAACCTGAAAGGGAATGGCCTAGGTCTATCAAACCATTGTCGGTGGAAGTGCCTGGGTTGAAAGGGCGTGTTTGCTTGCTTAATATCGCGACTTGTGACTATATCTACTCTCGGGTTTCGTCATTCAAACCTCTTACAAGACTCTATGCGTATTTTCTACGTTGGAAAACCCTAAAATCCCAGAGAGATCGTCCACTATCATGTCAGGAAATGATCGAGGCTGTACGTCGTTTGGTAGCGATAATACAACGAAAGTCAACCAAATTCGATGAGTTGAATCCTTTTCTCGACGAGTGCGATCTCATTCGCGTGGGTGGTCGTTTGAAAAAGTCAGATTTGAGCTACAATCAAAAACACCCTCTCTTAATACCTAGCAAACATCCAATTACAGATCTTATCATTCGTCAATGTCACGAAGGCAATAAGCATTCCGACATCCAATTGACTCTATACTCTCTCAGGCAGAAATTCTGGATTTTAAACGAAAAAAATCAAGTCATGAAGATCGTTCATCAATGTGTCGAATTTATTCGACAACGACCTAAGATGATGCAGGCTCAAATGGCTGTCTTGCCCGAAGTTAGGGTAACGGAAGCGCCAGCGTTCAGCCGCACGGGTGTAGATTTTTTCGGTCCTATTCTAATCAAAGAAAAGAAATTTCGCAATAAAAGTTTCATCAAAACCTATGGTTGTATTTTCATCTGTATGGTGTCGTAGAAGCTGATAGAGAACTTCGTGAGATTTACGATTTATTCGACAAGGCCCAATTCAAACAAGCGATAGGAAATTTTGCCATATCTACGCGAATCGAGTGGAACTTCAATCCACCTTTATCCCCTCATTTCGGCGGTATTTGGGAAGCAGCCGTAAAGAGTTTCAAACATCACTTGAAGCGTGTGTTAAAGGATCAAAAACTAACGTATGAACAAATTAACTCTTTTTTAATTGAAATCGAAGCAATTTTAAATTCGCGTCCTCTATACGCTCTTTCGGCTGATCCTAATGATCCGTTAGGTATAACTCCTACACATATATTAATAGGTCGACCTTTCAATTTTTTACCTGAGAAAAATCTCGTTTCAGTTCTGGACAACAGACTGTCGACCTACAACTTCATCACCAATGCTCAACAGGACTTTTGGAATAAGTGGTACAAAGAGTATCTCAATGAACTGCAAACTCGTCAAAAATGGCACAAGTCCACTGAAGAACTAAAGGTTGGATCCGTTGTTCTTCTCAAAGAGGATAATATTGGTTGTGCAAGATGGCCGATGGGGGTAATCCTCGAGGTGTATCCAGGGACCGATGGCATCGTTAGAGTCGCATCAATCAAGACTGCGAACGGCGTGTTTAAACGTAACATAACCCGATTGTGTTTGTTACCTCTTGCGTAAATCTTAAGTCAGCTGACTGAACTAGTTTGATTGTTTGTGGCATGCTTGTAAATACGTTAGATTTCTTTCAAATCTTTAGTTTAAGGACAACGTCGAATCAAGTTATAAATTATTATTAATTAATTATTATTAATTAATATGTTACGTCGTAACACTTGTGTCGTGGATTGATCCACGTAGTAAGGTGCGTAAACCTGGAAGTACCACCATGCTCAAACAATGTATAACCTATGCCAGAATTGAGGGCTCATTTAAGGCTCATTTAAGACCCAAAAGCCAAATTTTGGGCTCTGCATTTTTTTGAAAAAATGCATGGTACTGCCAGCTTTACGTAAAGCTAGCAGTACCATGATAGAAATATTTGTTAAATCAACTTTTTTCTTAAAGAGGAATTGAAGGCTCATTTTAGGCTCTTCAGCGAGCCCCGGCGCAATTTTTAAAAAACAACCCATATCACAGAAAAACTACCCTAAAAAATAAATATGCGCTAATCAATTTTTTTCTTTCACAGGAATTGAGGGCTCATTTTAGGCTCTTGAATGACCCCAGCAGCAATTTTTCAAAAACAACCCCTATCACAGAAAAACTACCCTAAAAAATAAATAAGCACTAATTAAAAAAGTGAGCACATCAGAATTAAGGTCTCATTTCAGGCTCTCAAACCACCCCGAAATAAATTTTTCAAAACCATCCCTTAATATTCGAAAACCACCCCTTACCCAAAAGTACTCACAAAGTGCAAGCAAAAGTACTTCCTCAGTTTGAAATATTTTTTAGTTGTTAGGAAACATCAAAAAAAAATTTCAAAAACCATCCCTAAGTCTAGAAACTCGCCCCGTGAAGGAATATGACATTAAACTGAGAATCAAGTATATTAGCAGTTTTTTCTTTTATTGGACCGTGCACAAGCAGTGTATAACCTATGCCAGAATCAAGGGCTCATTTGGGGGCTCTCTTATTACCCAAAAGCCAAATTTTGGGCTCTGCACTTTTTTCCAAAAATGCACGGTACTGCCAGCCTTACTT